>JANQBS010000473.1:0-19777 GCA_033085395.1 Xanthoparmelia taractica | reverse complement strand
CTTAATTTTATAGATATATTATTAAGAAGATTTAATATTATTAAATCGAATAATAGCGAGAATAATAATAATAATTTCTTTTTTATTTTACGAAATAAGCTTCGTAATTAGAAATATTAATTTAATTTATAGAAACGTAATAGCGTATTTATTATAATTAAACTTATAGTATTAATAAAGTAATTGAACGATATTATCGTTATAGATATTTAAGTTATAAACTTAAATAAGAGAGTATTCGATAGATAGACACGTATTTTAAATATTACGATATCGTCTTAACTTTTAATTTATTAGATTTTAAAGTTAAAGAAATTCTATTTAAAGTTACGAGAATTAATAATAATATAATTACTTAAGTTATAGTATAAGAACGCTTTTATTATAAATAAAGAGTAATATTAGAGATACGCTATTAAATAGAATAAGCTTTTAAAATAAAAAGTTAATAAGAATAGACTATTACGTCGTGATCTCGTAATTTATATTTCTAATAATTTTACTACGAAGAAAGAGATTCTTTATATAAATTATAATAATCTTAATATTAAATATTTCTCGCGTAGATATATTAAAGAGAATATTAGGTTTAAATATTATTAGCTAAATATAATACTCGAAATAATAAACTATATTCGTACTTACCTCGATTATTAGCGAATATAAGTTTATTATTATAAGTCTTATAGCGAGCTAGCGTTAGTTTTATTAGATAATGTAAATTTATTTTATATTATAATAATAAACTTTATTATAAATCTATTATCTGCGAGAAATTCTTATATTAATAAAATTTACGATATTATCTTAATTTTAACAAATAAATTTATAAAATACGTAATATATATAATAATTATAAAAGATCTAAAAGTAAATAAACTTATTAATATTATATAATAAGAGTTTATGTTATTATGTAGTATAATACGTAACTTAATTTTAGATCGAGACTTACTATTTATAAGTAAGTTCTAAATAACGCTATATTAATATTTAAATATAAAGCGTAGATTTAATATTACGTTTTATTCTTAAATAAATAATTAGATTAAAAGATAAAATTAAGTTCTTAAATATTATTTACGAATATATTATAATTATAAGTAAGATAATTAACTCGAAATATTATTAATAACTACGTTTATATATAATAATAGCATTTACGTAAATATAAATAAAATCTTATAAAAATTATTAATAAGATATATAATAGACTTAAAAAGTGCTTTTAAGAATAGAATTTTAAGAGAAAAAGTATCGTTTATTATAGAGCGAGTAAAATAATTATAAAATATTAGAACGTATTAAAAGAATTATAGAAGCGAGTTACGAATTAATAAGTAAAGTATTATAATAGTAATTATAAGACTATTACCTTTTAAGAGAGAGATAAAGTATTATTACGAAGCTTAAATATACGTATCTCGCGATTAAAGAAAAAACTTAATTATAAATAGCTTAAATCTTTTAAAGTACTAGAAAAAATAGATACGTAGACTTATAAGCTAGATCTCTCTACTAAATATAAAAGAATTTATTTTATATTTTATATATCGCTATTAGAATTATAATATTCGCGAGATAATAATTTAGAGTTATAAGTAATCTTAATTAATAAAAAAGAGAAGTAAAAAATTAAAAGAGTACTAGATAAAACTAAGTATCTTATTAATTAAAAAGACTTCTTATTTTATAAAGCTTTATAAAAATTAATAAAATATCTTGAAAATATTAAGAATATAATTAAGAACTTCGAACGAGTAAAGAAGTTATATAAGTTAGTATTTAAGATAAAGTAGAAAATATAATTATTATATAGAGTTAAGAAACGAGGTAAATTATGAAAAAAAAGATAATAATAGTAGTAGAAAACTCGTAAATAATTTATTTTGACTTATAGATTAGATATATATAGCTATTCTTAACTCGAAGAACTATATATATATAATAATCTAACGCGCCGAAGCGCTTTATATAATGAAAAAAACGATAATTATAAGAGTCGCACTTAAATTTAATTATAGCATTATTTAGTATTAATTAAAATATTCTTTTAAGATAAAAATTAGATACTTTTATTAAAAATAATTATCGATAAATAAGAGAAGATAACGATAAGAAAAGAAGAAGTAGCGATAGCGTTATAAGCGCGTAAGACGTTTATTTTTATTAGCTAAACTCTTAAATCTATAAATTAAGATTTTTTTATTTTTTTATATAGCGAGACGAAGATAAATAGATAGAAAGATAGTCGTAGTTATAAATATCGTAGCTTAATAATAATAAAAAAAGAAGATTTAATACGTAAGCGTGCTCGCTACGAGAGTAGCGATTATACTTACGCTAACGAGAGTTAATAGAAGATGTAAGATATATCGCGATTTAATTACGCGTAAGAGCGCGAATATAACGAAGATAAATAACTTCGTATACGTTAGCGAAATTCTTTAGTAAAATATTACTCTTTTCTTATAATTAATATATATGTAATAAGAGAGCGGGGACGAGTATAGCTATTAATCTTATTAGTTAAGCGCGTCTTTAGAGTAATCTTAGATACTTATTAATAAAAGTAGAAATCGAGATAATAGAAGCGAGAGCGATAGAAGCGAAGATAATAGAAGTCGGGATAGTCGACGAAGTAGCTATAGCTTATTAATTAAAATTCTCGCATTGCTATTCTTTTATTTATAGACGAAGCGATTATTAGAGTCGCGGCGATAAGAAATAATAGAAGCGAATATTATTAATATTATTAATATGCTTCTTATAAAGTTCGCCCTTTTTTATATATAATTACGTATATTCGATAAGCTCTTGCGTATAGCTAGAAAGTATCGCGAAGAGCTTTTAAAGTAGAGTAAAGTATTCTTAAAGATACTTATTATAAATAAAGTTAACTTAGCTGAGCGATCTCAACCTCACTCAACTATTATCTTAACTAATATATACGTCACGCTATTACGATAATATATAGCTCGCTATTATAATACTACGCTAGAAATAGTTAAAGACTAGATAATAGATAGTAAGGAAAGCTTAGCACTTACTAGTGTTATTATTAATATTAATGTTATTATTATGACTAGAAAAGAAAGCAAGTGAGGTTTTATATCTCACTAGCGTAATTTTCGCGCTACCACAACAATAAGATAATAGCGATAATAGTATATTATATAGCGACAATAGCATATAATAATGAGATAATAGCGATAATAGCACATCACATAGCGACAATAGTATATCACAATGAAACAACTATAACAATAGCATATCACAATGGGATAACTGCGACAATAGCACATCACAATGGGACAACGGCGATAATAGTATATCTCAATAGAACAATAGCGAGCACGTATCCTATTAATTAAGGCAACGATATTCGTAGCCGCGCTGTTGCGGTTTTACAGTAGCATATACACACTCGCGAGCACTTAATTGCAGTACGCAGTTATAATAAGATTTAGGGGCTAAATCTCTTAAGAGGGAAAGTAGTTATAAGGGCAGAAACACTCAGCGTAGGCTAATAGAACTCGCTTAACTTACTTGCTAGGCTATGGGCTACGTAGCAAGGGCGAGTATCTAGTATACTTGACAGAAGTCTCAAATATCCGCGAATTCTCTTTTCCTTTCTTTCTTTCTTAGCTATTAGTTCACTTAGTAATCCAGACGATTATCCTAGCATCTATGTTCCTCAATCTCGCTGATTGTCTAGCTGCTACGCAGCTCCATTGAAAAGAGGCCTTGCTACCTTACAGTTTACTATATCTTCTTTTACCCTGAACCGAAGGATACTTCTAGAGATCAAGTTGTTGGCTTAACTCGCATCGAGACGATGGGCAAGACTCAGATTAGTTTCGGCATTAAGCTACTGAGCGAAGATTGTTCTACGAGATAGTTGTAGCTTCTAGGAAATAGATACGCTCTTCTATTACCGTGGATATCACTCATCATCCTCCGGAAGGTCTTTGACCGCGCGCCGCACACCTCGCTGTGCATTGTTTGCTACCACTGCCCACGTTTCCCCTTTTCTTCCGTCTAGTGCCTCGACGTCTTCCTTCTTAGCTTTTTCCGCCATAGCAAAATGATCCCATAGATAGGTGTCCAACTTGAACAACTCGCCCTCAGCTAGCTCCTTCGACGACTTTGGGCCTCTGTTCAGGAGTTGGTGTACCTCAAGCTTGATCTTCTGTCTTTGTCTGTCAAGAACACGTTGCAGTGTCTGATTGTCCTTCTCCCCTCCCGAGTCCCCATTTGGAACCCTTTCCGGAAAGGTGACCCGTTGAGACGCTCGTTCGTAGTGTCCTAGCAATTCTCGCGAAGATGTTATGTTGAACTTGGCCTTGCGGTAAATGGCGGATACCTTGGGCTTCGATGTGGAGAACTGCTTGATCGCCCTCTCATACAATTCTGTTTGGTCTTGCTGGGCGTAGAGTAGGACCTTGATGAGGGTGTCTGCAAGTTCATTCTCTCGTTCTGTACTAGAACACAAGTCAGTCGGAGTCATCCAACTTGTAGATATACAACGAGCATACACGCCGAGCACCTTCCCCTCAAGCGAAGTGACCAGTTTTTTCTTCTCCTCCTCAACAGTAAGCTTGAGATTTGAGACTACTGCACAGCTTCTCCTTGCAGATTCTTTCGCTGCAGCCAAGAACTTCCTAACTTAAATCAGAGTGGTCTATCTCAGCACAGCCTGAAGGCAGAGCTTACACCTTTGTTGAATGTCCTAGATCTTCTTCGGAGTCCGATACGTCTCCCATCTGAGAAGGCTGCCGATTAGATTTGCTCCATTTCGATTTTTTAGTTCTCATGGAATCGTCGTCTGCTTCACCTACGCAACGATGGTTCAGCTGACTCGAATCGACGATACTAGAGAGGAATCACAAGACGAACCATTGGACCTTTTACCGACTTTCGCCATTGTAGATGGTTCTCTTAGCAGCAAACAGTATTTTATTTCACTAAATGCGAAATGATTTGTGAGACTGTCTCGGTTGACGTAGAAAATATTCTCATTCCCTTGACTACGACAAGGAATTACTCGTTGCGTGAGTCATTCTGAGTTGGTTCGTTCTCTCGAAGCTTAAAAGCTGCCCTTCCAAAAGCTACGATGCGTTGAAGAGACTTCTCACTACACAGGGAGTGCCTTGATGAACAATGGACCTTTAAGTTAGGGCAAGCCAGCAAGCACACCGATAAAAAGCGTCGTGAATAGCTTACGTTAACGTGTACATCACATTTTATCGTTCATCCCCATCTCTGGCTAACAGCTCGATCGTGAAACCACTGTGGCAGACATGTGACCTGTAAGATGTTCGTTCTACCTGAGACGGTATCCAACAACCACCAAGCCAAGCTGCCATCACCACCACTCCAGATAGGTCATCAATATGGGAGCAACTAAAATGATGCGTGCGCATTTGCATTCATGAAGTCGTTCGCATTTACGCGAACCAGAAGTGCCTGAAACACTAGATTCAGTCCAGTAAGATCAACCGAGCCACCAGAACTATATGCAAGGCCACCGTGCAGAGAGCAAGAGAAAATGTGGCCGTTTGAACTTCGCTATCGTGAACACATTTGCTAAGCATGAGGGAAGAGTTTATAACAGCGTGCATAGGCCACGGGCTGGTGGAGATCCCTTCCAAGAACGGGCACTTTCCACGGATTTATCCTTTTAAAGCCGCTCGTGGACCCAAAGCAAAACCACGCAAGCTCAATGATTTCAAGGATTTAGTGATAGTCCTTGAAACGATTGATTCCAATCCCGGCCGAAGCCATGTGACGCTTGCATCCCGCCATTGCTACTCTGCGGTCTGGTGGTGAAAGAGGAAGAGTGATGAAGATTTGGCGCATTATAACCAGGAGGGTTGAAAGGCGAGTGTACATTGAGTACCTGGGGAAGACCTTGACGGTAGTCAATCGGATATTGGTCTAGCGAGCGGACATCAAGGTCATGAGGCGGAAACGGTTGTGCGTAGAGCTGAGGAAAAGCCATGGGACCAATTGTAGCATTATCCCGACTAGTGCCCCAAGTGTGGTCGAGGGTGGCTAGTGTTGCTTGGTTTGGACCCACTGATGTAGACGTTGGATACGATCTCTGTGGATGGCGGCTGGAATATTGATCAGTATCCGCATTAAAAGTGTTGGGCCCGATGCCTCCAGGCAACTGCAGTCCTCCTGCCGGTGTCTGGAAGGACGCGGGATTTATTGCAGACATCCAGATTCGGGTTTTGTAGACCTTGAATAAATCTGTCACTAAAGCATTGAAATTGATGTATTCATCAGCGAAATAATAAAATGTAAGCTTCTTCCAGTCCCTAAAAGACTTTAGCCTCAATACAAGGTCTGTCTCCCTCACTACTCACATTTGGAATTCAGCTTCTAAGATCTCCATGTTGAGACGGTGTTCAATCACTTTTTGCTGGCAAACACGTTTTGCCTTCGCCTCATTGCCCTCTTTGTCCCTCAAAGTCTGAATCTCGTGAGGTTGTGCCAATCGTTTGATCATCTTCGGCTTCATTTCACTACTTGGAAGATCCTGTGGGCCCACTTGGCCGGGCGATCCGCTCGCCCCTCCGATCGCACTATTGGACGTGTTTGATTGACCATTTGGATTGGGCCCTGCCACTGTCCCATTTTGACCGTGACGAGAAAAGACCATAAGCCAGTTGTAGTGTTCTTGCATGTACCGATCCTTTAATTCCTTCGCCTCGGTGAACAGCAGATTGCTACTGGCTATAGTCCCAAGGTCCGCACCTCTGTCCGCTTCCACAATTACCAGATCACCTTTCTTTACCTGAAGACCGGTACCTTCTTGCACGTAAAATACGTCAGCTCGTTGGGCCTTGAATGTGACAATGTATAGCAGTTGACTGGGGCGCGCTTGTGGATGTCCGAGCTGCTGCGATCGCCCGTACTGGCTCTGCATGTACTCCGGATGCTGGTGCGCCGAAGAGCCGTGGCCCTCTCCGCTACGTAACGAGGGTTCTCTTCGAGAAAAGTAGGCAACTGCGAAGTCACGGTCGCGTAAATGTTCCAGTTCTAAAGACCGTTCTTGCATAATCTGAGGCGAATGAAAATGGGTATACTCACTACTATCGCCTTGGGATGGACGAGCTGATCCATCACTATACCTTCCGGGACTTCCATTTTTACCATTAGGTCGGAGACCGATGTCAACAGCACTAGGGCCATTTTGCGAGTCACCTGCTGAACCGATGGAATTCTGACGAGTTGGCACGTCGGCGAAGGAATGACGACGGCTCTGAGGTAGCTCTCCAATGCCACCAAAGCCTAGGGAGCTCTGCCAGTGTCCCTTTTTGACACTCTCCAGCGTCCTGTTCTCAGGATTGCCTGCCACTGTGTACTGCGTACTTGTCTTAGTGGCGTACTCGCTGGATCTCCTCCCGTTCAAACTTTCAAAATTGTACATTTTGGGAACTTCGGGGTCTTCCAAATCACACAGGGCATACTCTGTCTCTTCGGCCGTAGGATCATGTGCATGTTGACTGTATGCCTGAGCAGAGCTGCGCGGTGCTTTGCTGGCAATACCAGTGGCTGCCCGATTGCGTGACTTTGCGCTTTCTGATCGTTCGGCGGCTGCCTGCCGGAGCATGGCATTCTCCATAGCAAGTTGCTGGATCTTGGTTTCCTGTGCTGAAAGCTGGACGCCCGTTTCAGAACCGTTAGAGCCTTCCTCGTCGTCATCAACCTCCCGAAGCTGTTCCAGGAGTGGTGGATCATGTGACAGATCTCCTAGCATGCTTGGACGCGAGGGCCTGTGCTGAAGCCCAGCATACGGTGCTCCGTTCCTTGAGCGCCCATAAGCACTGTAGCTACAGTGGTTGCTGGGAGGCAAGCTCGAAGACTCTGGATCCAATTGACCAACGGAATACGATTGGGACCGGTAGGTCTTGAGAGTCGGTTGAAGCGGGATTGCAAAAGGGATCGCAGCATCTGCCATGTTTTCTTGACTTAGAGGAGGACTGTGCAGAGGCTCCTCAGTGTAGAGGCCCGCAGAACCAGGAGGCACCATGCTGGTGGGCGATGGCAGTACTTCAGTCAAGCGTTGAGGTGGGCCCTTTTGTGGGTCATTGTTCCAGATGGTGTTTCCCCATGGGAAAGAAGTGCTAGTGGCATGGCCGCGGCCTATTGTTGACCCAGTGGTTGATCCAACACTCCCTCCCCACAGTGTCTGATCATTAGGAGATGCTGTCGTGTTGGGGCTCGCTGGAGGAAACGGTCCGCTGCCGCCTAAAGACCCCTTACGATTGGGTACATGTTGCCCCTCTGTGAGCCACGATAGACGGCGGACTGGCTTGGGTCCAGGATTGCTGGTCACTGGATGCAAGCGTAGATGATGATCTTGTTCATCATCAGAAGATGCAAGGGCCTCGGAGTCAGGTGTAGAACCACGAAATCCAGCTTTGGACCTATCAAGGAAAATTGACGCACCGCCACCTGGAAAGCCGCCGAAAGAGGTGCGTTTCGCTTGGCCTGCTTGGGCGTGCGAACTTGTAGTGGATGTCATCTTAGAAATCTGGATGATATGATGTTGAGTGAGAAGCTTGTCCTCAGGCTTGGTACTATTCGTAGTTCCCAATGCTCAAGACTTTCTCCTCTCCAGATATTCAATGGTATTTTTGAACTTCTAGGCCGCTACGAACGCCAGAAGCCAGTTACACAGTGTAAGGTGATATCGTATCGAAGCTCTCACGTGATATAATGTAAGTCTGTGAGTCTCTCTTTGTTAGTGTTGGCCGATTGTTGTCTGAAGCTTGCGATGATCAGAAAGTACTCACATCGGTCTTGTCCCTGGCGAATGAAAATGCACCCTTGGGTTGGAATTACATGGGTAGCTCCAAATGACGAGACGTGACAGACTCAAGCCTGTTATTTGACGGCTGGGGTGTGGACCAACGAATTTAACATCAACAAGCACTGCCTGTTGAAGAGCAGGCTTAAAAATCCGTCAGCAGCTTCGCATATCATCGCTCAGCCACGATGATATCCCTTCGACTTACATTGTGATGACCTTGTGAACTTTGAATAGATCTTCGTTGTTTGTTCGTCCGCGAAATCCGTTCGTCCGCGAAATCCTGAAAGGTGCAAGTAAGAAGAAGTTGTGATAATATAGTAATATGAATGAGGTAACGGCTGCTTCGAAGTCTATGTCACCACGTCAGTCATGATTTATGAGAAGCGATCGACGCTGATAGAGGCCTCGCAGCTGCAGGAAAAGTGTCTTTTTGCTTTATATACTGTTGAGACGTCTGACAATTACCAGTCATTTAGATATCAGAAAGCGTTATGGTCTCGTTCTGTTGTAGACATTGCTTGAGTAACCCTGACATTAAAGGCAGCGGGAGGATGTCGTGCAAAAGAATTGTGATATTGTAGCAATGACCCACCTAGCAATTCTATCCACAATCTTGTTCAAGATAAACACTCCTCTAAATTGTGCATGAATGGCTGAGAAGAGACGCTGGCAGCTCAATGGTCCTGTCACTAGTGGTTGGGTATCTTGTATAAGTCAGTAAGCCGTCTTAAAAGAAGCGTTTTCAGTGCTCGTTCGGGACATTGTGAGAGACTCGGGAAATGGATACCCGTACCAAAGAAGGGTCAACAAGAATTGTACAACTGAATCTATGTATGCACATTCGTATTAGACATTCGTTACAGATAGAGTCTCCGAGATATATGACGTTCAATTTTGGTGCTCATAAGCTCCGCCCAAAAAGTCTTAATCAGAACCATGGGAGGTTCGTGCATGTACCCGACGTTTCTGTTCTCCTCTTGCTAGTCAAATCTTCCAAGCCAAATACTTTTGCAGGAGGCGACAGCCCATCGGAGACACCAAAATGGGAGGGCCGGCGAATCTTCAGGTCTTTGGAGAGGCAATATTGGCAGTCTCAGCGACTGGCCTCATAACAGTAGGAATTCGAGAAAGTGGGCAGCTGGACGGGCAAAACGAAGAAGAACAGCTGTCCCTTTGTCGCAGTCTTCTCGTTCTCCAACAGACACCACTCTTGCGCGAGATTTTCACTCGAGACGGTTGCGGGGTTCAGACAGGTGATAGCTTTTCGGTTTAATGTTCCTCCAGAGCTCTTGTCGAGTGGGCTAGATAATGGAATTTCGGAAGGTGTCGATTGGGGTCAGAGCAAGTAGAGGTGGAGAGGGGGTCGAAGGCCAGGATGTGCCCCAGGGATATTGAGGCGCTTAAAGCGAAGGAGCCCAGTTCTCCCCCGCGGGGTCCCTTAAGCCTAAAATAGGCGAGAGGCGTTCTATCAAATGTGGAGAGAGATGCCGCAATGCACAAGGATCGCAAGAGGGGTAAGCTCGCTCTGTCAGTCTTAGAGTGCTAGGGCCAATGGTCGATCATTCGACCTGATATGCTGGTCTTGAAGGGATTGGACAAAAACCAAGTCCGTCAAGGTTACGATACCATAGGAAAATCAACCGCGTTTAGCGGAGTCACAACAGCGAGCAAGTCTCATGTAATTTTGCCAACTACATACCCTACTGATTTGGTGCATGGGAGGGGAGAAGAAGAGGAGTTGGATACCACGACCCAGCGGGATACCCCACACGAACATGCCACATGCACCCGAGCAGCAAGTAGCCGCATGCACTACTCTCGCTACTTTACCATTGTCAGAACATCATGAGACAGCAGTGCTTGTCGATCTTGGAGGTCTGTCTGAAAGTCGGATTCATACCCATCGTACAGGTATACTCCTTCATATCTCCCTCCATCTCCAGAATTTGGATAGTATGTCAGAGGGTTACGAACTATCTCACGGAGTGCATTTCCAAGAAAGATACCGGAATTGTTCGGCGAGCTCTTCGAGGCTTTCCAATAAATTGAAGTGGCGCTTAAATTATCGGGCCACTTCGTCTGGACTTTTGCTTTGGCATATTCAGATTGTTCTTGGAGATATTTCACGCCGCTCATAGCTGGATTTGGACAGGAGACCCAGTGGCGATCTCGGAGAGCCCATCATAAGCTCGGTCTCAAGTAGTCCTCACCTACTTAATAACACCCCAAACGTCTTTCGATTCAAATCCCATGCCGTCAAAACTGCACGTTCATGGCTTTACGTTTCAGGCCTCTGCAGTATCCAAGCTCCCTTTACCCACTGTTGAAGCAATGGCATCTGGTCCCTTCTGTGCCTTCAACTTCGCCTCGAACTTGGCAAACTCTTGCATAGCTATCTCCTCTTCTTGATCGAGCACCTGTGTGACAGCTCTAACTTCTTCGATCTGTAGCGGGTTATTGTCAGTACAATTGTAGACCTTGTAGCTAGAGTGTGGTAACACGAACATAATGCATAAGCATGCTCTCGATGCCGTTCTTCAAAGTCACCGTACTTGAATCACACGTTCTACAAGCACCGCGGAGCTTTAACAAAACATTCCCATTTTCGAAGCCTCGAAACTCAATGTCGCCCCCGTCATCTTGGATCGCTGGACGAATCCTAGTTTCGAGAAGTTCCTTAATCATGCCTACCACTTCACTATCATTCTCGTCGTATCCAAGCGTGTCCTGTTCTCCTCCTCCTTGCCCGGCTTCAGCGGTCTTGTTCTCGACCGTATTGACAATCTGCTCGCCAGAAGTCACTGCCTCTGTGATCAAGCTGAAAACCTCCGGTTTGACGTGCGCCCAGACGGCATCAGAGGCCTTCGTGACAGTGATAAAATCTGGCCCATAGAATATTGAAGTGATCCCATCTATACTCAGTAATCGCGCAGCTAAAGGTGAAGGGTGTGGAGGCGCCAATGTAGACCTAGGCGAGAGATATTCGAGAAAGGGTGACGATAAGCCCTCAGGTAGAATGGTGTGATTGGGAAGGAACTTCAGTGCCTTGGATGGCTCAGCAGCTGATACTAGTCGTGTAGGGTCCTTTGCTCACATCAGGGTTTGGTGTGTTCTCTGTTTGGATGAATATAGTTCGGACTCCGCCGGCGAAGGCGTGTGATTGGAATTTGGTCTTCAATTTGAAAATTTCAAACCGCTGTCTGACCCGTGTATTTGGACCTATTGAGAGGATCGGTGTGACATATTGATGAAAGCTTCTAAAACACCTTGATTGAGAGGCTACTAGCGAGGGCCGCAAGAAGCCAAGGGCTTGCAAAGAGGCCCGTGGCATCAAGATCGACATGTTCAAATTAGATTGATTACATTTGTTCTTTGGTTGAAGAGTGTTGTGAGTATATGGTTGGGAGAACTTTTCTTGTTCCGCTCGACTTAAAGTGAATTCAAGAAGGTGGCGGGCCAGGGGCGCCAAAGAATTACACAAATTTTCGGACGTGCTATTACTAATCTCGTCGAACTAAGAAGGGACGTCTCTCCAAGCATCGTGAGATATAGAGTCTGGCTGATGTATTCGGTCAAGTGTGGGGTATGCAACACCCACATGGCTAGGTATAAATGCCCGTTGTGTCGACTACAGCAGTGCGTACCTGTATTCGTTTCTGTGAGGTTACAGGCTGAACCGTCGAAGCTGCTCTGTTGAGTGCTACAAGAGCCATCAGACCACTCACTCTACAGTATCACCTCTCACCTCAATCTCAAATAGTCTGCCCCCAAAACCCTCGGCAGGCATAGCGTTCACCGGCTCCTCGGAGTCTCATAGCAACAGCCACAGGCCTTCATCTGGGACACGTTCACCATCTTCTCTTGAGTCATCTGCCGATCTTCAACTTTTATACACTCATTACCCTCAGCTGCGGGATCAGCTCAAAGAAATATATGAAGCCGCAACTAAGCCTCTTACGGATCAGCTGAAGAACCATCTACTCAGCAGCGAACGTAGCGATCGAAAGTGGGGACGAGGTAGAATCAGGGAATCGGCTCGTGACGGCAGAGCAGCGGCCAAATGGGCTCCACATAATGGCATTCACAGGTTGAGGATCCTAAGGAACTTCAAGGGTGTGGATGGGGATGGGTTGAAGGAATTCTCCAAACTTGTTACAGATCCTTCCAAAGCCAGAAGATCGACGATTAACGCGCCTCAAGCCCGAGAGCAGTGGTTATAGAAAGCACTTGGAGGTGTCAATGTGCAAATGATTTGTTCCTCGACAGCTGTCATTTCTTCATGCAGCATGCCTGTGTAGGGGTTGCGCGTATATACATTAGAATTAGGAAGGTGGGGAGAGGCAAGTGGACGTAGCCGTCGGGCTGATTCCTGTGCAAGGCTTGTACTGCCAGTCTCAATTGTCGCAGTTGCCAAGTCAAGGTAGGGCCCTTGGTAAACGAGCGCGAATGATGATCCCATCCGTACTGCATAATTGAATCAACTTCGACATACGATAAACGCTTATCCAGGAAGTCGGACAAGATGTTTCACCGCGGGCGTCGTCGCTGGATATTGATGGAGGCAGACACAACCATGTCCACATCGTTGTTCGCGCTCTCGCTAATGTAACTCACGTGCTGCCAGGATCAAGTGCTACTCACAGCAAAAGTATTCGGCACTATTTAAATCGCACTTCTTTCACCGCTGGAACCAATTGAATTTCTTTCTGGTGTTTTCTCCGGGACCTTGCCCCTCCAATTGAATGCTGCGCTCATAAAGCTCCTTGAAAATAAAAGGTCAGCGGCAGATCCTAAGGAGTGCAGGCAACTGCGAAATGATCAAATCGAACCAATTACGATTTGGGTAACCCAACGCTCAAGACGTAGATGTTGGGTTAGCAGAAGGAGGGTAGGAAGTACCAGACTTACATCTTCATCCTCGCAAAAACGTCCGTCGAGGATTAACCGCTGCATTTCTTCATTCCGGTTTATGGTTGGATAAGGGATCTCCTGACTTTTTTGAATGCCTATGATCACCTCTCCCATGATCTCAAATTTCTTCCAATTGATACGCTCGCCTTCTGCGCCGGACACGTATGTTCGGTTGCCTTGCTCAGCAAGAACAAGATCCCGTAGATGAAGCGGAAGAAATGGGATACGTTGCGTTGGAGTATTGGTCCAAGCTAAGCGATATGCGGAGTGGCTCTTTTGGGATCCCATGAGAATTTCGAGGCGCATGAATTGTTTCTGCGCCGGAACTGGGATCAGTTCTCGGGTCTGTGCTAAGCGATGCACCGCTATGCTATTTATTCCGGAAATCATAGCTCCAAGGGAATTGTAATTATTCAAGTATCGCAATTTCCATGCTATACTCATGAACTTCTCCAGGGCTCTTGCCCTGTGCTTCGGCTTGTCGCGAAGGAGTATGACATTTGCGACCCAGAAGGCGACATGGTTGAACTGATGTATCATCCTGTTGAAGTTCCCGAGGCTTTTGCACTTCTCCTTCTGATCATTTGCAAGACTCACGTGTCTTATAAGATCGCGCGGTCTGATGGAAGAGTACATGATCCAGTCAATGCGTGTCAGTTCGCGGGCAACCTCCACTTCCGGAACATCCATGAATTGGTGCCACTGAACCTTTGTGAGCAAATTTCGAGGTATTGGAGTCAGAAGTTGCGCTTGGCGCTGGGCGTTCTCAAGCGTGTTCAGGGGTTTCTGGACCGAGCCGGGACATTGGCTTTCTGGTCTACCAGTGCCAGGTACCAATGAGGGTGTCTCCGAGATCCTATTAGGCTGAACTTTCCCTAATCCTATGTGTTCAACCACGTCCTCTGTGGATGAATCCGCAGTAAGCGTTGGAGAGTCTGCGTTGAGCGTTGACGCAGCGCTTTGAACAGAGGAAACGGTCAAAAAGCTCTCTGTGGTATTTGCACGACTTCTACTTTTGTCAGAGCATGCCCACTGAGCGTCATCGTCCTCCGCAACCACATCTAAATACAGGCTTATCTCTTTGATAGCGGTGGTGTATTCTGGACTCACGGCTAAACCCTGCACAAAGAGACTCATTGCTCGGCGAGTCAGAGGGTGGGCAAAGTCGCCCGGGTAACCCGAGGTCCAATCTCTAAGAGTGTTGAGATACCTTAGCTGGAAAGTCTTTCGAGTCAGATGGGGAAGGTCTTGGTCCTTCAAGTCCTCGAAGCGACGGACAATGGCTTCGATCAGCGAGGAAGGGGGAGCAAATTTCCGATATAAACACAGGAAGATGGGGGCAAACTTTAAGTCTGATTTCGAAATAGGCTGTGCCAGAAGCCTATCCACAAGATCCTCGAAGGCCACCCCTGATTCCTTGGCGTCGCCATCCTCTGTCTCCGCGGATTTGGTGTTCTGAGGGCTGAGGATATTAAAATCAGCTACGCTACTGTCTTGGGTGTCGCTGCGGCCTTGGAAAGCAGTTGGCACAGTAGTCGATGTGTCTCGAGCCTTACCCCTGATTGATATACCAATATTATTTGGAGGGAGATCTCCTGAACTTAGGACTTCCGTGCCCCTAATAGAGAACACAGGCTCATGATTATCGTCGTCTGAGGACTTTCGTGAGTCTCGTGACTGTTCGCCATGAGAGGATACTTTGGACTCTGCGCGAGTAGTTATCGGTCTTTTCAAGTACTCGGCTTGAGAATCATCGGCCGTGACCGGCTTTGGCACCGATAACAGTGACGTGGCTGGTTCCATTTTTCGCGTCACAGGGTTGGGCACGTCAGAAGCAGCTCGGCCATGCTTGCTCTGTGCACGAGCTGGATGTGAAGTGTGGATGGCATCTCCAGTAATTGTAGTATATGTGGCGGTCTGAGCGCGAGGTCGTGTGGGGCGCTTTGATGTGAGGATTTCTTTTTACCTAATTAGTCAAGCCATATAGTATCATCTTACCCAAAGGATATATCAAGCGGGACATATAGAAAGGATTCAAGCAAGTAAGGGAGGAAGCTCACCGCGTCTTTTCACCATAATGTTCCGCAAGATGATAGAAATACATCTTTTATATGTTTCCGGTGCAGATAGTGAAACTGACAAAGACTCAATGCCTGTGGCGTTATCGCAAAGCTCCTCTACCATGTCTTGATCCACTTCCCATGATGCCCGTGGACTGTCAGATTTAGCAGATACAAGTACCGTGGGAATTCCGTGGTTGGACGATGCTTCTAGAAGTGGCCTCTAATGTAAGTTACTGCTTATCTTTCACCCTTTGTCGTTGTATCACTCCGGAAAACTCCAATCTCTTCATTGTCTCACTTGGAAGGAAGAACTGCTGACACCCGAAAGACTCACTTAGTAATGCTGGGATACAAGCTATACTACCCTGATCCTTGACATCGTACAGAGCCAACACTCCATCAATGATCGGTGTGTTATAGTCCCCAACTTTCGTAGGCCAGCGGACACTCTGATCCGCCGCGATTCCCAAGTCTTCGAAGCCTAGTTCAAGCAGTTTAACTACTGATATTTTACCCTCCAGACAGACCTTTTTGCTGGAGATGGGTGATGTTGGCGCATTTTTGAGATCTAACGCACAACGCACAAACGTCGATTTTCCAACGGCCGGAGCACCCACTACCGCAAGGATAACTTCGTGAACATCTGCGGTCTTCGCACCAAGGTTAGCAAACTCGTCCCTCTTGTAACAAGTTGAGGACATCTTTACACGGCCATTATTGCCACAAGGCTGTGCGTGAACAGCAGATTCGTTCGAGACTGGAGCGAAAAGCCGCCCCAAAGGCCTTGAGACAGGTTCCGAAGTACGACTTTCCTGACTTTCCCTCCTGACCTTGCCCGCGAACATTTGTTGTGCCGTCCTCTGCTGCCGTTGCTCATCAATTTGAGGCACTTCCAAAGGTGATGATCTCACACGCTCTTTATACTGTGGACGCGCCGCTGAGCTTGGATTCGGAGGAGGGTTCTGAGATGTTCGCGAACTTCTAGGGGATCCTCCGTAGGACCTGGTTTTTTTGGACGATTTGCGCACCTCCATTACAAGGATGTGCCTATATGAAGCATGCAAAGGGACAAGGGGCCAGAAGGTGTCCAAGTGGTGGAGTCAAATCGTGTGTGCATAATTTGGATCATCCTTGGGCATGAGGACGTGGATCCCGTTGAGGGCATCGATTCTAGATGCGTTTCAGAAGCTATACTGTCATAGTCTGGAACGACATGGCATGACACTTCCCCAAAGCATAAAGTCTTGTTGACCTAGGAGCACGATCCGTGCAACTTGAATAGGAGACTACGTTCGTGAACGATAGCGGAGACTGCCGCGGTCGTGTATATTGTTGATATTGGGTAATCATTTCGCTCGGTTTCCAGCCAATTTCAGCGGAGAATAATCCACTAATTCAGCTAGCAATTCAATAGATAAGATAGGCGAAATCTAATGAGTTTAATAAAATTCTCTTAGCGAGGATATATACTTGTCACGAGTTAGAATTGAGAATAAAACTAAAGTAATAAATATCTTATTATTCTAGTAAGCTATAGTTTAGACTTAATGTATAAGACGAATACTATTATAGAAAGTTATAGTTAGGAGACCTTGGTAAAGACTTCGAAAGTATCTTTCGAGTCTTGGAGAGGGAGTTAAGGAAGTCTTTCTACTGTCGACTTTCGATATAACGAAACGAAGAAATCTAATGCAGTAGTCCGTTATAACGAATATTTCTTTATATCGAATATACACTAGTAGATTAACACTAGTTCTATTTAGATCTACTATATATTTTCAAGTCTACTATATATGTCTAAGTCTACTATATATTTTCAAGTCTACTATATATGTCTAAGTCTACTATATATTTTCAAGTCTACTATATATTTTTAAGTCTACTATATATTCTTAATTTAGTTATTTAACTTATCTTAATATAAGACAATGCTTCTAAAAAGATAAAGCTCTCTTTTACTTCGTCGTAGAGTCTTTATAAGAGATAAATCTCTAGATTTCTATTATTCTTTATATAGTTTTAAGATTTATAGAGCGAAGAGAGTCTCTTAAATTAACATCTTTAAAATAGCTTCTATCTCTTATTTAACTCTATAATACGTTCTTTATTATAATAAATAACGATAGTCTTTAGAATATCTTCTTCTTAATTATAAATCTTCTTAATAACGAGATTTAAAAAGATTTAAATATTTATTCGCTTACGAATTTAATCTTAACGTTATAATATAATTAGATTATTTATTATTATTATAATTCTCTAATCTAGACTAGTTATAAATCTTAGATTAAATTCAATAGTTACGTATCGTAATTATAGAAATATTATTCTTCTAGATATTTAATTATTCGTAATACGTTTATAATAATCTTAGAATTCTAATTAATATTAAATAACTTTATTATAAATCGAATAAACTAATTACGTACGAGAGTCTTTTAATTTTAAATAATTTTTTAATCTAATAATTAATATAGAGAAATAATATTTAAAGATAATTAAAGCACGATAATTTATCTTAAACCTTCTATAATAATCTCCTTACTAAACGTTTTATATATTATTATATAAGTATTAAAATTATTTATTAGAAATAGAGAAGATCGTTTTATTTAATTATTAAATTAGCGAAGATATTTCTTTATAATTATATTAATTATTTAGATCGTAGAGTTATATCTTTAAATTATACTAAGTAACTCTAATTTCTAATTATTAACTACGTAAAAGTAGAGAGAATATATTACTTTTTAAATAAATTAGATAAAAAGCTTATAAGATCTCGTAATATTATACGTTAGAGTATGTTACGAAAAGTACCTACCTAATGCTAGTATCATGTGTTGGGCATTGAGAGGTTGGGTGAAAAGATGATTGATTTTTCACACGAAGACTGCTACCTAAATACTATTTGCTTCGGCCAAGACCAGCCAAGCCAAGGCAAGTACTAGTCACGACCGAGGTAGGTACTATCCGTAAAAACCTGCCGGGCAACGGAAAAAACCCTACGCCCTCGCTGGTTCATCAACGGGTCCCCTTTAGATCTATATCAAACTTGATCATATCTCTTTCTAAAATAAACTAAATATCATGTTTGATCTCTTATCTTGCTATCGCCTTGATATCTCCGACTATTCGCGATATATTCTACGAAACGCCTACTTAATAATTCATGTAACAGCGCATAGCTCGAGAATTAACACGGTTACTGAATAGCAATCTAGTCACTACTCGAGATTTAAGAAATTTAAACTTAAGTACGCCTAATAAAAGTATAATAGATGCAAGTATCGATAAAGTAAACGCTAATCGTCTCCGAGATAAGAGAATGAGTAAATCGATACTATTATCGCTATTGAAATTATCGCCGCTAAGATTTATCGAGTCGAATAGTTAGCAATTCGTATCGAGTTCTCCGATATTATTAAGCTCGATATCTTCTTCTTTTTAAAGTTTAACGCGATTATCGATTTAAGAAACTTTTCACTTCTAAAAATTATTATTATTACTAAAAAGTCGCTTTATTAAAGCTAAAAGATACGAGCGTAGCTTTGCTATAATATTATTATTTTTCTATAAGATATACTTAACGTTTATTAATAATATAATAATAAATTAAAAAGCTTTAATATATCTATTTTTTTAATTAAACTTTTAACTTATATTAGACTTATAAATTAAAAAATTAATCTAATTACACGCTATAACTTTTTTTTATAAATTACTTCGTAATTTAGCGTAGATCTTTAACGTATATCGTAAGAAAAATAATTTTATCTTCTACTCTAAATAAATTCTCGACTACTATCTTTAAATTATTCTATATTATACTTAATTACTTCTTAATCTCGTCGATACGGGTCGAAAAGATGTGATATCTATTGAACATAGTCGTTTTTAACTTTTTTTCAACTTTTTTTAAAAAATTATATCTTTTTAATGTATTTATAGAATTTTATAATTACATAAGCGTTCG
>JANQBS010000472.1:0-19896 GCA_033085395.1 Xanthoparmelia taractica | reverse complement strand
GTCCAACTGGACTAGTCCAGTTGGACCGTCTGGACCGATAGTCCGCAAAGTGGGGGCGGACTATTAAGTTCCTTGCACTCAGATCGCATGGCCGGGTCAGAAGGCGAGAAAGACAGGGAAAAGATTCTCAATTTCCTTTTTTGGCGAAACGTTTGCGAAATTGGTAGATGCGAGGCCAGCCTCTCGAGCGCCGAAGGGAACGAGCCAAACACCTAAGTCTCCAGAGGAATTGAATCTAGAATCCATAATCGACACCCGGGCCCAGAGAAAAAGGCGGCGCGAAGAAGATACTGGGGAGGTGGAGAAGGAGGAGGAGGAGGAGGAGGATAGAAAGAAGTCACAGCTGCCTGTCCCGAGCAAAGGAAAAGATAAAGCTGTAAGAGGCTGGAGCTAAGTACTTGATTCACCATCAGGTCATTATTGATATAGCGTACTGAGCATTCAAGCCAAGCATGATGCAACATCATGCCTTTTACCATATACCGAGTGTATTTCCGATCCCTTTCGGGACCATGTACGAGGCAGCCAGTTCAGACTCCACTGCCCTACATCCCCCTTCATTTAATTTAGTACAGGACTGATTATCCTGTTTCCTGCCTCCTCCTTCTCTACTCCCTCGCTACTCCCTATGCTCGCTCTTACCTCTCTATACTCCCTACCCATTCTCTGTCACACACCCTCTAATTCTCTGCCCCCCCCCTTCTGCTCCCCTTCCTTCGTTTCTCTTCTTATAACATCGCTGCTCCCTTATCCCTTCCCAGCAGTAATAGTAGTGCCAGAAAATTTTACGGTTCTTTCGTCTTTTTCTCGATCGAATGCACTTAGCTCCTCTAGACTCGACTAAGACTTAATTGAAACTCTCTTTACGAATCTCATAACATCAACTCTCTTCGGCTAGATAATAAATCTACGACTACGTTGTGTTGCGATATAGTTAACTGCAATTTTTAATAAGGGTCATGTCTTCGATAAGAGATATTTTAATAAGATCGTTAATCTGATTCGCTTATCGAGGATCTCGTGGAAGGGAGGCTACTCTCTGGTTTTTGTTGTATAGATCTGAACACTGTTGATAACGATTTCGGAAGGCTGATCTGGCAGCTTTGAAGGTTATCCTCTGTCTAGTGCTAGTAAGGCTGTTGCTTCTGCTATGAGCTAAGTTGCGTGCTCATTCAAGTTTTGCGGCTGAACACCTAATTGTGGCCATTGAGCCCTATTGGCCATGACTTCCGGGTTTCGGGCAGTAGAAAGCTAGCCGAATAAGAAGGCATCAATCTAAGGTTATTATGGCACGTGTTTGTGGAGATATTTCAAAATTTCGATTTGGGCAGTGTAAGATGTGCGAAATTAATAGATTATATTCTTCAAAGATCTATATGTTGCGAATATGTCGGGGTTCCTGTGGGCGTCGGTGTTTGTAGATAGGCTGAATCGCCCTGGATGGGGTATGGTATATCTCGTCGTACCTGGTGATGGGAACTCCGGCGTAGGCGAAGGCCGCGTTCTAAAGGTCCAGGGTTTCGTAAGCTGCAGACCGGGTTTTAAGTTCGAATCCTCAAGCGCCAATTCCCCTTTCTCTATCTTGCGTAAGCCAACGTCCTTAAATCGAACCTTCAACAAAGGAATGAGAGCCTGTATAAGCGAGGTAAGTGGCTGAGAAGTCGAATGTCAAGGAAGAAGCATATACCATGTAGGATGGAAAGGCAAATATCGACTACGAGCGTCGAGTAGAACGACAGGCTTTGATTAAAGGACCTGGGCCGGAACCTGATTTACTTTGGTCATAACATTGTATCTCGCAGCTGAGCCATCAGCTGCTGCTGACTCTCGATGATCGCGGACATATGCTCTTTCAAAGCGGATGTGTTACTGTGAAAAGTGAGTAATGCTGTCTCAATGAAAGATCTCGGGCAAGGACGAGCCCAGCCATCAACTTTTCTAAATCCATCAGCGCTCCAATATGTGAATTGACACTCTCGACCTCGGTGAGGACTTGCATAGTGGTTGTATTCTAGACGGCTGGAGCTTTTTCCTGATGTCGTCCACGAATTTGGACCTCATTTCGTATTCCTTTGTACTGATTTTCTAACGCCTTTGCTAGCGATGCTTTGCCATCCTCCAACGCTGTCTCCATCCAGGGCAGAGACCCTGCCATAGACTTCTCGAGTCAAGTTCTTGTGTTCAACGATTTGCTGCTCAGCTGAGGCTAGGAGCTTGCCTTGTGCCTCACTTTGTTTTCTTACTCAATATTAGCGAAAAAGAACTTCGCAGTGTTTTTCAAGCTCTCACACTTGTATCGAGGCCAGCAGCATTTGAACGGCATTGTGATGCTGTTGACTCGCAGCATGGAATTTGGCTACATATGCTTTCTTCCATAGCGCCCATTGCACCTTTCTCCCCTGCCTCCTTAATGTTGCTAGACTCCATTGTTCTCCAGACGGAGCGCCAAAGCTCTTGGACTTGCTATTTCGTTTAACGAAGCCATCAACATACAGTCGGCAGTCGTTGAGAGCTGTGACTACCGCTGATGCCTGTGCTCATTGCATAGCATCTAAGCTCAAGCCATCGATGCATTCAGAATATTCCTCAAACTATTTAGTTGCCGTCCTGACTCCTCATAGTCGGCTTGAGCGCCATGGGTATCCCTCAGACTGTGGACAGCGGCTATGAGAAGGCTGATGCCGGCGATGAAGTCGCCCACGGAGAAGCCGAAGGGAACCATGAGAAAGTTGTATATGTATCAAGGCGTCATGTTCAGTGTAATCGAGAATGTGCGTAGACAGCAGGATGTCATGCGCAAGGCAGAAGCCTCTGGCCAATCAGTGTAAGCAAGGCTGTGGCTCTGGGGATTGACGGGCAATCACTCGATCGAATGCTTGGGCCGTAATACTCGCATTCCTGGGGATATGCAAATATGCAATGTTTAGATTCGAAATTCTATAACTTATTTACCTAAAAAGATCTATAAAATAATCTTTTATCTTAATTTATAAAAATAATAAGATAATTAAATAATTTAAGCGAAACTTTATAAGAAGATAGATTATTTATATAAAGTCTATAAATTATTTTAATACTCTACTAAGTAATCAAAAGATTATAATATATAATATATCTCGCGCGATATTCTACGTAAAATAATATAATCTCGAGATATAATATAAAATTAATATAAAAATTCTTATATCTTTATAGCGAATAAGATAAGACTTAAAATAGTTATTAGAGTTTTATTATAGTTAAATTAAACGGAAATATAAATAAAAGTGTTATGGATTTGATATCTGCTCTCCGTATGCCATGCTCGGTGTGAATCAATGTTGCTCCGAAGAAGAGTTTTCAGAGCATTCGTAGCCTATCTACTCAATCAAGTAGTTAATCCCACACTCGTTTCATATACGAGTCGAAAAGGTCTGGGATGGTCTGGGATATGGGGTGTCGATACCATACCATGGTATGGTATGGTATTGAGACCATATTATTTGATTTATATGGGATGGTCTGGAAGACGTGCTGGTATCATGGAATGGTCTAGGAAATTTTTGGTATATGCAGAGATATCTTATGTTATATGCAGGGGTATGAGAAATATACTATATATAGAATAAGTTACTCTATATAGAATTATGCTGTCACGAAAACGCACTTGCCAAGCCAACCAAGCACTCGGCAAGGCAAGTGCTTGGCAAATCGACTAAGGCAAGTGCTTGGCTGGCCCTGACTTAGATAGAATTTTCCAACTTAGAATAATCAAGAATTACACACCCAACTAACCTTACACCCATTGCTGTTACATATGCGAACGTATTCTAATTATTATTCTAGTTATTACTTTACTTTATTATTACGTTATTAAGTATTCTAGTCATTATTCTAGCTATTACTTTACTTTATTATCGCTATTACTATTACTTTACTTTACTATCACATTATTAAGCTAAGCTCGCTATCGTATTTAATATCGTGTTACGAAAGATCTTCGTAATTATCTAGAGCTTAACGAGTTATTTCTACTACTATTAGTGTATTTAATTTATTTAATTGCTAGAAGAATTACTAACACGCTAATTATAATAGCAAATTCCTCTCTTCTTCCTTCGCATTATAAAAAGAATTTACGATCGTTCTTTATAATTATATATTCTTAGCTATTATAGTTACACGCTTCGCATAAATAATATAAAGATTAATATCTTTGAATATATAATAAAGAAAAGCTTTCGTTGACTTATAAATAATCTTAATAATTAATCTAGAAAAACGTACTCTTTTTATATATATTATCGTAATCTCTCTTATTATTCGCGAAAAAAAGAGCTTAAAGATTATTAGATCGAATCTTCTCTAATAGCGACGAATCTTATATAAAATAATAATTATAATATATTAATAAAATAGAATAGATAGATTCGAGATTAGACTTACTTTTAGCTTTTTATCTACGTTTTTAAATATTATTACTCGATAGTTCTTACGCTAGTCTAATTTTCTTAATTAATCTTAATAACTAAATACTTAAAGACTACGTAGAAGTAATTAGTTATACTCAAGATTATCTAACATTAGCTACGTATATTATAATTTCTTTAGTCTTTTCTTTACTCTTATATATTATCGCTTACTCGCGTATTAGCTTTATACTTAATATTTCATTTATAGATTTAATATATCTACTTTAAAACATTACCTCGCGTAGTAATTCTTTTATAAGTTATAGCTTACTTTATTAGATAAATAGATAATAAGATAAATAATAAAAGAATAATAGATAATAGAAGAATAATAAATATTAGAAGAATAAGAAATAATAGAAGAAAGAGTAGAAAGAATATAAAAGTACACGATAAATATATCTTAGAAAACGTGATATTATAGATAAAATCAATGTTATTTATTAATGCTTTTAGATATCTATCGCAATAATATTAGAATTAATTTATTTTTCAATCGGAAAGCGAGAGAAGAATACTTTTATTATAAGTATTAAGATTTTATAAGAATAAATTTATCTTATAATTAATTCTAGTAATTATTTTAATAACTATCTAAGCGCATTGAAATTTTATCGATTTAGACGCTAATATGTAGAGTTCTTAATAATCTTTCTATATTAAGTAGATAATAGAAATTAATACTTAATCGATTTTCTTCTCGATAATTCTTTTAATAATAGATATTAATATCTAAATAATTTCTCTCTTAAACTTTTTCCTTAAATAATTCTTATTTATCGTATTTTTCTTTTATTCTAATATTTGAGACGCGTTTCTATTATTAATATAATTAAAAATACTTAATATACTTCTATCTTAATAGAGAGTATATAATTAATAATTCTTAGCTAAATTATAATCTATAAAGTATCGATCTTATAGAAGTAATCACTTTTTTTATCTTTATATGTCTTTATTAATCTTTTTTTTAGTTATTAAAAAAGAAGAAGAATTAAATTCTTAGACGTACTTTTTACTCTTTAATATAGAGTTTAATAATCTTGAGTTTAAGATTTTATATTATAACGTAATTAATTAATTTAAAGGTGATTAGTTAAAGCGTAAAGTCGTTTAAGATTTTAGCGAAAATCTTAATATTAAACACTTAAGAATAAGACTCGATATTTTTATCTTTAAGGAAAAGAAATTAAGACGTATAAAGAAAATTAATAACGTCGCTAAGAATTATTATATTTATATTTATAAAAAGATTAGCGAATTTATAATTGCTTTAGACTTATAGCGAGAAGTATATATTAAAATCCTTCGCCAGCAAGAAGTCGACTTTAGATAATATTTACTTATCTTTATAATTATTATTCTAGCTTTTAATTCTTTTAAGCTAATATTTAAAATAGAATTACGTAAGACGTATATAATAATATCGTTGCTTGACGTCTTCGACTTTAGATTTATTCTAAAATAATAATCTACGTCGATAAGAATAATAACTCGTTATAAAAAGATATAGAAGATAAGAAAGTAGAGTAAAATATATAATTATTTTTAATAAAAAAGTATTTATTTTAATTATATAATAGACGAGATCTTTTTAACTATTAGAGAGAGAGATAATATTTTAAATCATAAGCGCTACGATCTATTAAAATTCGAAAAAAACGATTAATTATTAGATATTAAGCTATTCGCGTATAAATAGAATCTCGAGCGAAACTACGTATCGAATATAAAGATACGTTTATTTATTAATGTGTAGAACGTATAATAAAAGATTAATAGATCTCTGCTACGTAAACTTAAAAAGCTAGATTATAAGAATTTAAGAAGCTATCTTAGAAAAGAGCATATGTATCTATTTATGGTTTTGATATATCTATATATTTCTAATTATTATTTTAGTTATCGCTAATCTATTTAGAAGAAATATATCTTCTTCGATATTATATTATCTTTATATATATTCTTTAATTATCGAGAGAAAGTTATATTTAGAGTAGGCACTTTAAATATAATAATACGAAATAGCTATCTCTATTAGAATCGATATTATTCTAATCGAATAATTATAATTTCGCTACGATAAGTTTCGAGCTCGATCTTGATATGGCAAATGCGAGAAAAGCGTATAATCTTATTATTTAAGGCTATAATAATATACTCGCTAATTTTAAACTTCTCGCACTTAATATAAATTGTCTTAATCTCTTAATTAAAGAAATCGCTAGCTATATAAATTATAATAATTAATCTTAAGAGTATCTTAGAATTCTAGTTATAATTCTAATTATTATACGTCTTATTCGAATTAATAAATAATTATCTTATTTCGTAAGCTACGAATAAGTTATATATTCTTAGCTTATAAAGTAACTCTTTTTACGTAAAATGCGTATAATTACGCGATTATATAAGAGTTAATTATAATTATTTTTTAATAAGAAAGATAAGATCTATTATTTAATTTAGAGATAATTCTAATTTTTATTAATTCTTGAAATACGCTTAAAATAAAGAATTAAATTCAAAAATCTCTCTTTTTAATAAGTCTTAGAATCTTCTTTACTAGTTAAATAAACGCTTTTCGTAATATAATTAAGTTTATTGATTTTTATATATAACGAATCTCTTATAACGCGCGAGCTTAGAAATAATATTAGTATTAATAAAAATATTTACTCTATAAACTTATTATTAGCTCTTAATTTTTACGATTTTCTTATCGATTTAAATCGAATCTTAAGTCTCTTTCGATTATATAATTTCTTAATATTAAAAGATTTAAATAAGAATATAGAAATATTTTTAAATATTTTTATAGCATTATCGATAACTAAAAGAGAAGAGTTAGGCTTATACGAGTCTATAATATTATTCGTAATTGCGAGCGTTATTCTTATCGGGAAAAAAAGAGTAAAAGAAGAATTTTAGAAGATATTAGAGTATTATTAACGTTAGAGAATTATTTAGAAAAAAGAGCTTTAGAAATAATCGCTAGAATTATAATTAGAATAGAGATTCGAACTTAGATAATTATTAAAGTATTAATTATAGAGGTTTAAACTTAGATAATTATTAGAATATTTATTAGAATAGAAATTCGAACTCGCGTAGAAAGAAATCTAATTGATATATTAATCTATTTTATATATTAACCTATATTAGATATACTCTAATTTAGTCTCTTTTTAAGTCTATATATTTATTCTATATTAGATATACTCTAATTTATTAAATTTTCTTATTAAGTTAACTTATTAGCGACTAGCACTATCGTATAGCTATATTAGAGAATTAGTCTCTCGCGCGCTTCGATCCCTAGCCCTTATACTCTTATACTCACTAATCTCTATTTCTTTTATTAATATTTATTAGAATTTAATTAATACGCTATAGCGAAGAAATATTTACTCTATATATTAGTTTATATATTATATAGTCTTCGTATTAATTATCAATTTTAAGTAATTAAAGCTAGGTTTAAAGCTAAGTATTACTAGAAGACGCGTTTCCCATAATATTCTATATTTTTTATAAATGTTATCTATCTTTATTTAAGCTATTATATTTTCTCTCAAGTCTTAAACTTTACTATATTATTCGATATCGTAGTTAATACTATATCGTTCGATATCGTAGATAGTGTTACAGTTATCGACGATTATTCTTTCGACGAGAGTTAAGATATTATCGTTATTATTTTAGAGAAATTAGAGTCTAGAGATAAAAAACCTTACTTTGTTTATAATAAAGTTAAGTATAATATATAAATAAATTAATAATTAAAAATAAGTTAATTAGTTAGAAATTAAATTAAGAATCTTAATTGTCGATAGAGAGTAAACTAAGACTCTATAATTCGAAAGACTACGAAATAAAAATATTTTTAAGATTACGCTCTTCGATCTACTGAAGAGTCACATATTATATATTATCACTGCGATAATATTCTTGTTTACTTATTAATAGACTATAGTATTACGAGAATAAATTCATATCTTAAATCGAAAGCATGCGTATAAAAGTTAGATCTTAATATATTTTAATAAACGATAATTATTAAGAGTTATTAACGATAGATATAATATCTATTTAATTTATTTAATATTTAATAATTAGAATAATAATTAGAATTAATATTTTACGCTTTAGAGACGATTAAAGAAAGATATTAAGATAAAGCTAGATAATAGATATCTTACTCGCGCGGACTTCCCCGAGTAATTTCGTTATTGAATTATAGCTATAAATATCTTATTTACTATTATCGATAATTTAGAGATATTACGAATCTTTCGCTATCTTAATTCTCTCGTAAATATAAATTCTATATTTATAATTAAAAATCGATTACTTTCTAAAATTAAAGAGATTAAGTTAGATTTATATACGAGTCTATTAAATAATAATATTAAGATATCTTTAGTCTTAAATAGTTAATCGGCTAGTAATCGTTAATTATATTTTATACTTTTTAACTTCTTTATTAATTACGATTAAAGATATTATAAGAAGCTTTTAAGATTCGAGTATATCGAGGATAAATATATTGGTGCGAAGTTTGTAAGTCTCGTATAATCGATTCTTAAGAAGTATATGCTTAAGACGCGAATTATAGTTTTAATAATCGATAATGCAATTAATAATAATACACTCTTTCGTAATTTAATCGAGGCTCTTTTATAAAGCGAGTTTAATAATTTATTTAATCTTGAAGAGTAGAATACGAAGAGTCTTAAATATATTCTCTATATGGCGTATATTATTTAATTATTCTTATAAGAGCTTCTTGATAAGATTCGCGTTAGCTTAATTAACGAGGACTTTTAGAAAAGCTAATATAATTCGAAGAAATAGAATACTATTCAAAGATAAGGGAAAGATCTATTAATAACTTTAGCTAAGATATATAAATTCTAGTTATTATTCTAGTTATTACTAATATCTAATATATATAGATTCGTAAGATAAGAATCTATATTAATGCTAGTAGTTAGCGTAAGAAGTATTTCTTCGAGCTTCAATCTATACGACTCAATAATACTTATAACTTAATTAATTAATATTATTTATCTATCGATAAAAAGCTATATTAATAAAAACGCGCACTTAAACTATTTTAGAATATTAAAGTTTGTTGAAACTTAATCTATTATATATTAATACGATCTTATCTACTTCGTAGCGATATCGACCGCTTTTTTAAGAAGAAATTAGACGGTTTTCTTAGACTTAGCGCGAATAAATAATTATAAATTAAATATCTAATTAAATTAATTAGATTCTTTTGTACTTTTACGAAGCTAATAAGTAAGAGTAAGAAGTTAATAATCTATTATGTATTTAATATCTATAATAGATTATTTAATTATATTAAAAAGGAGATTCGAAAGCTAAGATATAAGCGAGTTTCGTGAAAAGTCAAACTTCGCGAGGCTTTGAAGGCGGCTTATAAGAAGTTAACTATTTATTATAGCGAGACTTAATCGAGTGTAAGATATCTCTATAAATAGATAATAGTTTTATATTTAAGTTACGAGAATATAATATTAAAAGAATCGAATTAAAAAGTTAAGTCTAATTAAATATCTTGAATAGAGATATATTAAAATACGCTTAAATAAACGTATCGGAATTATTAATATCTTAATGTTAATAGTTAAATATAGAGGGCTAAACGAATAAAAAGTCGCGTAGAGTCACTTAATAATATTATTAATAAGATCGAAAAGACGATAGAAGTATCGAATAATAATTAATTTCAGTGATAAAAAAGAGAAGATTAATATTCTATTTATTATTCTAGCTATAACTTAAATTTCTAATCTTAATTAAGTATCTTTTACTTATCTTAAGAGTCTATTAATTCTTGATTAGTAAAAAAGCTTAGAGTCTTAGATCTTAATAATAACACGTGTAACTAGAGATATCTTAGTCGTATCTAATGAAGCTATAGCTTATAAGCGATATTTCTTATGGGTTAAGCGACTATATAATAATTAAAAAAGCTATTCGCCTTTAATATTTCGAGTCTTAATAATAATTTCTTATATAGAATATTAATAGAATAGCTACGAATAAGATACACTAAACTTAGAGAAAGATCTTAATATATCACTTAAAGCTAGATAGATTAATTAAAAAATTCGAAATTATTAGATAGAGGAGATTTCTAATGTTAATTATATTAATAATAATAAAGTGCTCTCTAGATTAATCTAAGTAAGAAATCAATTCTTTTTTATTAAAATTCTATTTATTAATTATTCTTTAATTAAGAGAAGAGAAGCGAACGCAAAGTAATAAAGAATTAATCTTTATAGATTAAAGACCTACGAAAAGAGTAAGAGAGATAATCTAAAATCGTTTTATAAGTAATTAGAAAAGAGATCGACTTGGCGATCTTACGTAGATTATAATTCAAGAAAATAATGTATTGTAGTTATTATTCTAGTCATTACTTATTAGAATAGTTATATTTACTTAGCGAGATTAAATTAGAAGGGAGTTTATCTTAATATTACTTATTAAGTATCGGAGTTTAATAATTACTTAAGCTAATTTCGCTCTAACTTATATGTTAACCTGGAATTTTCTTATCTTATTCGTCACCTAATATAGAAAATAATCTATATTATAAAATATCCCTGCATATATTAGAAATTTCCTAGATCATTTTATGATATTAGTAATTTCTTATCTTATATTTTTATAAGTGATCTAATATAATCCCTTCATAATACCCTTCTATAATATGATATAATACGGTATGATATGGGATATCTCACTAAATATACCAGACCTTTCCGGCCCGTAGATAGTATATTAAGAATTAAAAGAATTAAAAGAAGAACTTATTCTCTTCGACGTTATAAGACTTAAGATCTACGCGAATTAAATTCGAAGAAGACGACTCTAATATTAAATATAGAAAGTCTCTTTTCGAGATTTAATATTATAATTATAAATAAATAAAATATTATAAGAATTCGTTTAAATATCTAAACTATATTATAAGTAATAAGATACGTAATTAAGACTTTAATAAGAGAAAAGATAAAGTCTAATATTCGTCGCTATAGCATTAAATACATTATCTATTAAGCGACGATCTCGCTCTTTATTGCTAAGAAATAAAATTATTATATTAAATAATAAGCGTAATACTATTGCTTTAATAAATATTAATAATAGAAAAATCTTTATATCGCAGTCTTTTATTAAAGAGACGTAAGTTTCTAAGTCTAAATATATATTAATTATAATATATACTATTAAATAATTATTAAATATTCTTGTATAAGATATATAATTTAATATTTAATCTTATAAATAGTCGAGAAAGAAAATAAGAGTAAATCTTAAAGACGTATACTATAAATATACGAGAATACGATCTTATTCTTAATTTTCCTTAAATCTATAATATTAATTCTAATATTTATTAACGCGAATAGTTCTAGATTTATCGCGACTCTCTCGTAAGTGATAAGAAGTAAGAGAATATCGTAATAATAGATATCGAATAATTTACGTTATTAATTAATATAGTAATTATATATAATTTAAAATAAACGTATATCGCACTCTTATATTAGATCTTATTCGAAAGCAATAAGAATAGCTATAATAAAGCTATATAGTGTGACGTTACATAGCTAGACGACTCTAGCGTGTCTAATTAGCTAGAGTACGTATTAGAAGTCTTCTTAAAAGAGCTATTTAATAGTCTTAATACGTATAATTAAGTCGAATATCTTATAGATCTATTATCTAATAAGCTATTAAAGAGCGATTCGATTTATAATATATCGTATAATAAGCTTATAGCGATTAGAAATTATTTAAATAATGCGCTTAAAAAGAAGTAAATTCAATTTTTAAGTAATTAAATTAATTCGTTAATACTATTTATTAAGAAAATAGATAATTCACTATAACTTTATATTAATTATTAAGAATTTAACGAAATAATTATTAAGAATAATTACTCGTTATAGTTACTTTTAGAAATCTTAAAAAGATTTATATATATAAAGCATTTTATTAAAATTAATATTCGTAACGCGTATTATAGAATACGAGTGCGAAAGAAAGATAAGTGAAAAATCGTCTTTCGAACTCGCTATAATTAATTTAAATATTAAATAATATCTTTTAATCTCGCGAATACTTTCGTAATCTTTTAAGTCTATATAAATAAAATACTTAAATTATATATCGATATCTTTTACGTGATATATTTAAATAACGTATTAATTTATTCTAAGACGAAAGACTTACATTAAGAGTATATACGTAAGATACTACGTATATTATTAAAGCATCGACTCTATACGAAGTTATCGAAATATATCTTTAATCGTAATAAGATTATTTTTCTAAGATTTATAGTAAATTAGCGTAATATTTAAATAAAGTTATCGCGTATTAAGATTATTACTAAGTAACTAGAATTAAAGTCTACTAAGAATATATTAATTTTTCTAAAATTCGTAGACTTCTATTGGCGATTCGTAAGAGATTTTTTATAAATAATTATATCTCTAATTAATTTAATTTGAGAAGTATAGAAAAACGAGATTAGATTATCTTTCGTATTTAATAAGAAAGTATATAAGACTTTTAAAACACTTACGCGAGTATTTATTATAATATTTATCTTAAAATATTATAATTAAGAAGCGTCGTTTATTATAAAAATCAATGCTTTTAAAGTAGATATAGATAGTATACTTAGTTAGATAAGCAACGATAAATAATAGTATCTTATTACGTTTTTTAGCTATAAGTTTAAAGAGATTAAGTCTCGCTAGAATATATATAATAAAAAGCTATATACGATTATATTAGACTTTAAGAATTAAAGATATTACTTATAAGATAATAAGTATCTTATTCGTATAATCTCGAATTATAATAATCTACGTTATTTTATAATAACAAAAGAGCTTAATACGAAGTAGATTAGCTAAATTAAGAAATTAGCTACGTTTAACTTTATAATTAAATATCGTAGGAGAAAACTTAATTCTATAGATATATTATTAAGAAGATCTAATATTATCAAATTAAATAATAGCGAGAATAATAATAATAATTTCCTTTCTATCATACGAAATAAGCTTCGTAATTAAAAATATTAATCTAATTTATAAAAACGTAATACCGTATTTATTATAATTAAACTTATAGTATTAACGAAGTAAATTAAACGATATTATCGTCGTAAATACTTAAGTTATAAACTTAGATAAGAAAGTGCTCGATAGATAAACACGTATTCTAGATATTATAATATTATCTCGATTTCTAATTTATTAGATTTTAAAGTTGAAGAGATTCTATTTAAAATTATAAGAATTAATAATAATATAATTATTTAAATTATAATATAAGAACGCTTTCGTTACGAATAAGAAGTAATATTAAAAATACGCTATTAAGTAGAATAAGCTTTCGAAATAAGAAATCAATAAGAATAAACTACTATATTGTAATCTCGCAATCTATATTTCTAATAATTCTACTACGAAGAAAGAGATTCTTCGCAAAAATTATAATAATTCTAATATTAAGTATTTTTCGCGTAGGCGCACTAAAGAGAATATTAGATCTAAATATTATTAATAAGACATAATAATCGAAATAATAGACTATATTCGCACTTATCTCGATTATTAATAAGTGTAAGTTTATTATTATAAATCTTATAGCGAGTTAATATTAATCTTATTAGACGACGTGAATTTATTTTATATTATAATAATAGACTTTATTATAGATCTATTATCTACGAGGAATTCATATATTAATAAGACTTATAATACTATCTTAATTTTAGTAGATAAACTTACGAAGTATATAATATATATAATAATTATAAAAGATCTAAAAGTAAATAAACTTACTAATATTATGTGACGAGAGTTTATATTATTACGTGATATAATATGTAACTTAATTTTAGATTAAAACTTATTATTTATAAGTAAATTTTAAATAACGCTATATTAATACTTAGATGCGAAGCGTAAATTTAATATTACGTTTTATTCTTAAATAGATAATTAGACTAAAAGATAAAATCAAGTTCTCGAATATTACTTACGAGTATATTATAATTATAAATAAGATAATTAACTTGAAATATTATTAATAACTACGTTTACATATAATAATAGTATTTATATAAATATAAATAGAATCTTATAAGAATTATTAATGAAATATATAATAAATCTAGAAAGTGCTTCTAAGAATAGAATCTTAAAAAAAGAAATATCGCTTACTATAAAGCGAATAGAAATAATTATAAGATATTAGATTATATCTAAAAAATTATAAAAGCGAGTTACGAATTAGTAAGCCAAGTGTTATAATAGTAGTTATAAGACTATTATCTTTTAAGAAAGAGATAAAGTGCTATTATAAAGCTTAAATATACGTATCTCGCGATTAAAGAAGAAACTTAATTATAGATACGTAGACTTATAAATTAGATCTCTCTACTAGATATAAAAGAATTTATTTTATATTTTATATATTATTATTAAAATCGTAATATTCGCGAGATAATAATTTAAAGTTATAAATAATCTTAATTAATAAAGAAGAGAAATAAAAAATCGATAAGATATTAGATAAAAGAGTTTATAAGAACGAAATTAAGTATCTTATTAACTAAAAAGACTTTTTATTTTATAAAGCTTCGTAAAAATTAATAAAGTATCTCGAAAATGCTAAGAATATAATTAAAAACTTCGAGTGAATAAAGAAATTATATAAGCTAGTATCTAAGATAAAATAAAAAGCGTAATCGTTATAGAGAGTTAAGAAGCGAGAAAGATTACGAAAATAATAGTAATAGAGAGCTTATAGACGAAAATTATAACTCGTAGACTCATATATATATATAATCTAATACGTCGTAGCGTCTAATCTAACGTAAAAAAAGATAATCGTAAGAGCTATATATATAAGTAATATTATTTAATATTAATATATTTACTCTTTTAAGCTAAAAAATAGATTCTCTTATTAAGAATAATCGTTAAAAGATAATAAGTAATATTAGCGATAATAGTAGAGCGACGATGAGTAAACGACGACGGGCGGGGACGGCGACACATATAGTTATTACTTTTATTAATTAAATTCTTATATCTATTAATTAAGATTATCTTATTTTTTTAGACGCGTAAGATATTATAATATCGTTATTAGTAACGACGATAATACGTATAATAGCTTAGACGAAGACGAGAACGAGATTTAAGACGTAGAGATAATTCTCGCGAAAGTATCGATCGTATTTACGCTAGCGCGAGTTAATTAACGGCGCGATATAAATCGCGCGAAGATTACTTATCAAAGCACGCACGTAGTATATATAAATAGAGACTTAGCACGTATTAGCGTAATCTCTTAATTATATATTATTCTCTCTCTTAATTAATATATCTTAAGAGACGAAAGAGAAATTAATAATAATAATAGAAGTAACTATTAATCTTATTAGTTAAGCACGTCTTTAGAATAATTTTAAATACTTATTAATAGCGGCGATAATCGAAGCTATTATAATAGTAATAGACGTAATAAGAGTCGAGATAATAGAAGTAAACGTAGCGAAAGTAAAGATAATAAAAGTCGAGATAGTAAGCGAAGTAGCTATAACTTATAAGTTAAAATTCTTATATTACTATTTATTTATTTATAAACGAAGTAATTATTAAAATCGCGACGACGAGAAGTAATTAAGATAGATACTATTAATATTATTAATATACTTCTTATAAAGTTCGCTCTTCTTCGTATTTAATTACGTATATTCAATAAATTCTTACGTATAATTAGAAAGTATCACGAAGAGCTTCTAAAGTAGAGTAAAGTATTTTTTAAGATATTTATTATAAGTGAAATTAGCTTAGTTAAGCGTTCTTAATCTCACTTAATTATTATCTTAATTAATATATACGTCTCGCTATTACGATAATATATAGCTCGCTATTATAATACTACGTTAGAAATAGTTAAAGACTAGATAATAGATAGTAAGAAAAGCTTAGCACTTACTAATATTAATATTAATATTAATATTATTATTATTACAAGAAAAGAAAGCAAGTAAATTTTGTATCTCACTAGCGTGATTTTCGCGCTATTATAATAATAGGATAATAACGTATTATAATGAGATAATAGCGACAATAGTACATCACATAGCGACAATAGTACATCACATAGCGATAATAGTATATCACATAGCGACAATAGCATATCACATAGCGATAATAGTATATTATAATAGCGATAGTAGCACATTACAATAGAACAATAGCGAGCACGTATTCTATTAATCAAGGTAACGATATTCGTAGTCGCGCTACTACGATTTTAGTATACATATATATTAAAATAATTGAGATAGACTAGACGTAAGCAATCTAGAGTCAATCGCGTATATACTCGCAAGCACTTAATTATAATACGTAGTTATAATAAGATTTAGGGACTAAATCTTTTAAAAAAGAAAGTAATTATAAGAATAAAAGCACTTAGCGTAGACTAATAAGACTCGCTTAACTCGCTTGTTAGACTATAAGCTACGTTATAAGAACGAATATCTAATATACTTGACGAAAGTCTCAAATACCCGCGAATTCTCTTTTCTCTTTCTTTCTTTCTTAGCTACGGGTCGGAAAGGTGTGGTATATTTGATGGTATGGGACTAGTTTTTCGAATATTATATCAAAAGGTATAAGATATTCCATACTCCTATTGGGTTTTTAATAAAAATATTACGTAATATTTTTTAATATTCTAAAAATACGTAAAAAGCTTAAGCGAACGCTTATATAATTATAAAATTCTATAAATAGATTAAAAAGATATAATTTTTTAAAAAAAGTTGAAAAAAAGTTAAAAACGACTATGTTCAACAGATACCACACCTTTCCGACCCGTATTCTTAGCTATTAGTTTATTTAATAATTTAAATAATTACTCTAGCACCTACGTCCATAAACCTCGCTAATTGTCTAGCTACTACGTAGCTTCATTAAAAAGAGACCTTGCTATCTCACAATATATAAGTTATTAAGTTATCTAGCGAGCTATAACCAAGCGTATTACGCTTATACTAGAGTATATCGTAATAAATTCATAATATTTATTAACACTTCTTAAGAATTATTTTCATCACGCTAGGGATGCTATCGCTATGATTAATTTAAGGAACGCTTATTAAGTTATATTTATATAATATTAAGTTAGCTTAAAAACCACGCTAGAGATACAAATTAAAAATAATTCTTAGAGTATATATTATCTACTATCTGTAGACTATAGATTATAGACTATAAACTATAGACTATAGATAGCTATACGAAGTAGAAGAAGTAGAAATAATATAAAGCTTTCTTCGAGTTCTCTATATTCTCTCGACTTTTATTTTTCTAGAAAAAAAAAATTCGCGATATTCTTATTACGAGTATTACGAAAAGATTTTACTTTCTTTTTAATAAAATATCTTTTAAAAATTATTAAGTTACTACGTAGAAATATAGAGCTTAAATAGTATCGAGCGAAGCGAGGTAAAAAATCACACTATCGAGGCTAAAAAGCGAAGCAGAAATTAGTTTACTCTTAGCTACAACTAGCTCTCACCAAATCTATTTTCGCTAGTTATGATAGCTATAAATTCTTTATCCCTTCTAGGAGCTAGCCGGTCATAGCTCCGAAGCCTCCGTAGCCCGCAGCCCCCTAGCTATTTACCAGAACATCACTTCTACAAAGCCGGAGACAGAGTAGAAGAGGACGAAGGAGCGGAATAAGCTACGCGCCTGCAGTACAAGAAGAGCGCCTTACGCGTCACGGTGCAGGTTTAAGAGGTCAAACACTCGTGAGACTGTGTTGAGTACGAGAAGAAGCCTAGTAAACTTGTCGTCTTGGAGCGCGCCAAGCTAGTATCACTGGATTAGATTGCTATGGTATCGTGCTGCTGGCATGCAAGTATTCAGAAGGATGCGGAGCGAGAAGATGCCTCACATAAGCATAGGATGAGTTAATCACGACCATGGTACGTCTAACTGGACCCAGTAAGAGATGGGATGATGGATTCTCCAAAGATTTGGAATCATGCCAAGTCCTGGACCTAGGCCTCACTGCAGCCATCATGGCTTGGAGATCTCCCGAGATGATGCACGCTCGCTGTTGGGCCCTGCGTCATTATCTCTTCCCCAGTGATCTTCAATTCTGTCAGCCAACACGGCACGGAGAGTCCCAGAGATCTACACCCACCATTGCTAACCATCCGGATTTGGGGTAGCCGAAGGCCGCAGTTGAGGGAGTTCAGCCGCAGTACAGCGCATCAGTTTCCTCGTAGCCTCTTGACGTTATCTCCATAAGACCGAACCGTGTTTCCAGTACAGATGGTGCAGCACTAGTGGCAGTGCGTATCATGCACGGTCATCCGGCTGCATTGTTCAACGGAATCCTTCTGCTACGGCAACGAACTCGAAGGAGTTTTCTAGCGGGGGCAACCAAGGTACTTATATGTTAGTGCTGAGACTAAGCCGGGGCTCTAGCGTCTGTGAGTATGCGACTTCTCTAAGCTACTTGCCCTTTCTCAACTTTACGTTATGGTATATAGCTAGATAAACTGCGAAGAGAATCAGCTCTCCCCACGGTCCTCACAGGGCCCCTGCTTAGCAGAGCACTAACATATAACATCCTGGGTACGCAACCACGAAGGCAGTTAGACGGATTCCCCGCAGGATTCGACATGCGTCTTGATAGAAGTGCCTTATCTCCACTACTCATGGATCACGATGCGGAACATTGAGACCCTGAGCAAGTTTTCTGACCAATGCACTTTGCGAACCGCGCTGACGGTGGCCCGCGCATCATGCATCGGAGGAATCAGCGGTGAAGTTTACCTTAATGACTTGACTAGGCGTACCGTCCCTAGATACAAGGCTGGAGGTGCTGGGCTAGGCTTACGCTGCTAATAGGCGTATTGGATAATCAGTATATATTATATTAGTGACTTCAGGCTCCAGCGACACTAATAAAGGTAATCCTTCTAAGCTATAGTATTCTCTCGAAATTAAGAAAGAATTTATTAATCTTAAGATTTTTTTTTTAAAATTTATAGCGTATATATATCGTATATTTCGTACATTTCTAAAGAATATACTATTCTCTTCTTAACTTATATATACGAAGCGCTCTCGTCGTTAATTTTAGTAAATATAATATAAATATTACGAGTAGTATATAAAAGATCTCTAAATTATTATAGAAAGAGAATCTTAAAGACGATCTAATATACGTGTATTTTAAACTTAGATAATCTTAAACTATTAGCGTGTGCAGGAAGCTTGAGAATCCTTGGCAGAGTTTTTTGAGAATTTTGTGTTTTTGCCACTCAAATCGAGAC
>JANQBS010000471.1:0-19903 GCA_033085395.1 Xanthoparmelia taractica | reverse complement strand
AAAATTATATCTTTTTAATCTATTTATAGAATTTTATAATTATATAAGCGTTCGCTTAAGCTTTTTACGTATTTTTACAATATAAAAGAATATTATATAATATATTTATTAAAAACCCAATGAGAGTATGGGATATTCTATATCTTTCGATATAATATTCGAAAAACTGGTCCCATACCATCAAATATACCACACCTTTCCAACCCGTAGTAATTAGTCTTAAACTCGAATAGTTATTACGTTACGTTAGAGTCTTCTAATAATAAGATTATAATCTTATTTATCTTTTTTTTATTAGATCTATCTATATTACGAGCTTTAAAATATATCTTTACGTTAATTATAATAAGTAAGAAAGAGCTATAAGATCTCTACGATAGAATAATATTAATCGCGCTATCGAATATATCGATTAAGATATGAATCGATTTAATATTACGCTCGTAAATCGAGAGATTATTAACTTCGTCTATATTTAAAGTAGATATTAAATTAATTAATACTTTAGTTGTAATTAATATTATTTCTTATATATTAAAAATATCTTTATTATTATTCTCGAGATTTATATTAATATTAAATATATCTCGAAATATATCGTTATTAAAAGCGCTAATAATATTAGAGTTAGCTAAAGATATATTTACTTATTATTTAAGATTGATAAGCTCTTAGCGAGATCGCTACTTAATAAGATTAAGAGTCTCTTTTCGTCTATTATTTAGTATCTACTTATAAATAATAGTTTATGTAGATATAGAAAAGCTACTACGATTATATATTTCTATTTATTCGATATTACGCTTTTTATATTTAGCTAGATAACGCCCGAGCTTATTATTATTAAATAGTATTTTAGTCGCGTTTCTATATTATTATAATAATTAACGCTAACGTCTAAAGTAATTTAAACTCGCTAAGATAATCTTTATTAAATAAATATATTAATTATAGTATAGACGATAATTAGTTATAAAGAAGTTTTTAAATATTTCTAGTAGATTTAAAATTAGTCGAGACGAGTCTTAACTCACTTATATATTCTATTAATTTACATTATTTTTATATAAATTTAAAATTTTTACTAATTATATATAAAGATCTTAAAAGCGTATTTTAGCTAATATATTCTCTTATATTAATCGCCGATATCTTAATATAGAGCTATTCGTAGTATTTATTCGTCTTTTTTACTTTCAAGAAGTTCTTATCTTCTATTTCTTTTAATTCGCGAAATCTTATATTCTTTAACTTGTTAAAGTTTTTATTAAGTTATTATTAAGCATAATTTATATATCGTTAAAAATTATTTTATTAGTCTAATCTTCGTCGCTTTTTTTATCTATGTATCTCGAATATTTCGCTCTAAAATTAAATTCTTCGCGTTTCGAGATATATTAAATTTTAGAACTTAATATTATATTCTTAGATAACTCGAATTCGTTTTATAATTAAGAAAAGAAAAAGAATAAAGTTATACGTAAGAAAGAAAAAATTTATTAATCTAAGTATACGTATTACATCTTATCGATTATTAATAACTATAAATTTCTTTATCTATATTAAGAAATAATAAGAGTTATAAAAGAGTTAGATAAACTTAATTCGTAAATATTATTTAAGTAATCTAGATATTTAGATAAGAGTAATATTAAGAGAAAGATTTTAATACTCTATTTAAAAAAATTTACGAAGATTTTATATTTATATTATAAATTATAGATATTAGAAAATAATAATTTATATAAATCGATTAATAATTAGCGTTAATATTAGAGAGATAATATTTAGTAATTTAATACGATAACGTATAGAAGTAAAATTAATAAAGACTTAATACTTATAAAATAATCTTAATAATAAGAGACGCGAATAATAAGAGACGCGAAGTCGATTATAAAAGTTATAATTATAAGTAGTTTAAGAGAGAAGCGATCTTTAACTTTAAAGAGATATAATAAACTTAACTAAAGTAACTAATTATAATAATTATATAAATATTTAAAATAAGATATATAAAAATTATAATAGCGACTTAAGAAGAGATTATAAAGTCGATCGTAAAAAAGTTATATATATATTTATATAAGAATATATAGAATTCGTAATATTAAACTTAAAAGAATTTTAAAGTCGATTATAAAAGTATCGAATATATATTAAAGATAAGATATACTTAAGTCGTATCGACGATTAACGCGACGCTTTATATTATTAAGCGAATTTAATATCTAGATATATATTAGTAATAATAAAGATAATAATAATATTTCTACGAATATTAATCGAAAGAGATAATAGTAGATAAAAGTTTAATTATAATCGAGATGCTAAAAATCTATTTCTTATTTTTTATTTTTCTTTTAATCGAGGACGAAGCTCTCTTCTTCTTTTTCGTTATCGTATCTTTATAGATTATTTTTAATCTTATCTTAACGATATTCTTTTATCTTCGCGTCTTCTTAATAATAGTATTAAAACTCTTAATAATAAATAAGTTATTCTTTTTATTAATATCTCGCTTTAGAGAATTAAACTTAATATTATTAATCTTTATATCGCGTTTTATCTTTATTTTCTTAATCTTTATATCTATCTTAAATATTCTCTCTTTTTTATTATTTTTCTTTAGCGTTATTATCTTATTTAAAAAGCTAATTATATTTAAAGTCTTTTATATAGTAATCTTTTAGTTTTTCTTTTAAAATATATTAAATAATAGCGACGACTTTTGTAATAAACGTATTATATATATAAATTTATTAACTTTTAGTTGTCTTAATTAAATAGTATATATAATTTTCTTTATTAATCGTAATAATATTCTCGATCTTAAATCTTAGCTATATATCTCGTCGCGTTAATATTCCCGATATTAATCTAGACTTTGTACGAGCGATTTAGAGTATTATAAGTCGCTCGCATTATACTCTTTTTATTAAATTCTATAGATTATATTTAAAGATTTTTTAATTTTTTAATAATAAAGAGATAATTAATTATAAGATTATTTAGATAATAAAAATTTAACAAATCTTTAGAGTTCTCGAGATTACTTATAAATAGAGAATAATAAATAATTAATTTTATCGAAATAATACTATACGAATTAATAGATACGATTTTAACGATCTCGCTAATACACTTAATTAAATTATATATTACGTATTTTACGATTAGACTAATCTTATCTATCGATACTTTAGACGCTTTAATAACAAGAGTTAATTTCGTAGAGTCGCTAGCTATATCTTTATTTTTCTTAATATTAATTTTAGTAAACTTATTAATTTTAATAGATTTATTAATTTTAATAGACTTATCGATCTTAATAGATCTTTCGATTATTAAACTATTCGAAATCTTAATAATCTTCTTTTTTAATTTCGTAATTATAGTATTTATCTTCTTAATAATAGCATTATCTTTTAATTATCTTTCTTATTAATCTTTTTCTCGTTAATCTCTTCTTCGTTAATCTCTTTCTTCTTAATCTCGTCTTTTTTATTCTTTTTATTCTTTTTTACTTTATTTTTCTCTTTTATAATATAATAATTCTTATTTATCTTACTAGTAATATTATAATAATTATCGACTTTAATAATCTTTTTATTAATACTTTTATATAATTTATTAATATTATTATAATTATTTATAATAATATTAATCTTTATAATCGTCTCAATAGCGAGATCTTAAAGAACTAGTTTATTTATAAATATAATATCGTATTCTTTAAATATATTTATTTCGAAGTTTAATTTATTTATTACTTTAAAAATCGAAAGCGAGATCGAAGTCTTTACTTTATAATATTCGTTAATAGTTAAAAAATAAAGATTAAATCTTATAATATTAATTAACTATTAAGTTATTATAAGAGAAATCTTTTATATTTATATTAGCTCGCGTATTATTAAATAATCTTAATTATCGCGATATATAGTAATATTAATATTAATAGATACGAACTCTTAATTGAAAATTAATTTATTATTTAAGACGCGATATACTAAAAGACGATTCGCATCTAAGGCTTCGATATCGGGATTAACTTTATTATCAATATTCACGACCTCGATATCACGAGTATTAATATCGTTAATATCTTTAATTAAGATATTAATATTAATAAAATCGAGCGAAGTTATAGTCTCGTCGTTATAATTATTATTTAGATATCGATTTATAAATTAATTAATAGTTATTAGATTATTATACTTTACTATTAACGAGAACTTCGCTTATATATTAATTATATTTAATTACAATTAAATTAGCGATTAAAATTTATCTTTAATCTCGTAGTTAAGCTATTAAAATAAAAATAAAAATTTAAAATAAACTTACTTTAAATTAAGAATTCTAAGTTAAATTTTAAAATTTATATTAATTTTAGTATTAAAATAAGAGCGTATATATAAAAATTATTAAATTTTCGTAAATTTTCGTAAATTTAAAGTCTTAAAAAATTAAGTTAAAAGATTTTAAATTAAGTTAAGAAAGTAAAATTAAAGTTAAGTAAGTTTTAGAAAATTAAGTTTAATTTATATACATTAAAAGTAAATAAGAGTAAAATTTAAAGCTTAAAATATAAAAAATAAATATTAAATATTAAATAAGAAAAGCGTAATTTATATATAAATTTATATATTTAATTCTTTAAAGAACTTATCTTTTATAAATACTCTTAAGTTTAATCTTTTCTCGATTATCTATATACTTCGATTTAATACGTTATTATAACTCGAAATATAATTAAATTTTAATTATAATTTATTATATTATTAATATCGATCGAATTATTTATAATTACTTTAACTATCACATCGATGACGATTTTCTATATTTTAGAATTAGCGGGGCGAAGTGTATCGCTTTCGAAGCTAATAAATTTAACTTATAGCGTTATAGTAGATATAGAAGCGTAAATAAAAAGTTATAATATATTAAGAAAATACTTAGTCTAGAGAGCTTATAAAATAAGTAATATAGTATAGTTATAATAGAGACTTAATCGATATTTATCTTAATAGACGAAATTTAATAAAGCGCATATAATATTTAAGAGAAGATTCTTTATATTTTTAATATCGCTTAGCTTAAAAAAAATATATATATTATTTAGTAGAGACTTAAATAGAAAGAATATCGCTATTCGAAAGATTTAGTAATATTAAAAATAATAGATTAATTAATTAAATCTTAGTAATTAAAATAAGTATTATCTTAAATATATAGCTCGCGTTATTATACGTTTCACTTTCGTTATTATTTAAGATCTAGATATTTAAATAATTATTCGACGATTATATAAAGATAAGTTAAGACGAGACGATATAAGAAGAGTTACGAGTAGAGATTAAATTAAGATATATAATATATTTAAAAATTAGCTTATAATCTTAAGCGCGAAGCTATTATTAATCGTTTCTAAATAAGCGAAATACGTTATTAAGAATAATCGATAGCTATTATCGATAACGAATAATAATAAATATTTTATAAAAATATTATTTAATATTAAAAAGCGACGAAGAAAGTAACGCTTAGAGTAATATAAGTTAAGTTTTATAAAGAATATAATAAACGATTAAGATTAAAATAAGAATAATAAAGAATAGAGTGAGAATAATAAAGAATAGAGCGAAGATAATAAAGAATAGAATAAGAATAAGTAAGATTAGAATAAAGATAATAAATAGTAGAATAGAAACGAGTAAGATTAAAATAAGAATAGTAATATTATTATAAATAAAGTCGACGTAGAAGATAAGAAGATTAAAGATAATAATATAAAGAATATTAACGAGAATTTCGATAATAATAAGATAATAAATAAGAATTAGAAGAATAGTAACGCGAAGAAGAAATTAAGATAACGAACGTTATATCGTCTTTAATATTATTATTAATATCTAATAACTTATATTCTTATAATAGTCTTATCTTAATAATTCGAGATAGAATTATATAGAAGAATCGACTAATAACTAAAATAAATATCGATTATAAACGTATCGCGATACTATAGAGTCTAATAGCAATAAATCCCAGCTATATTAAGAATCTTAATAACCTATGTTATCGATATATAAGAACTATAATCGTATACTATAAATTGTAAATAAAGATAGTCTCGAGGACGTTAAATTAATTTCAAAAAAAAGATTATCTTAATATAACGAATAACTCGATAAATATATATATATTTTCTATACTAAAGATATTAACGCTATTCGTAGTTATTAATATTTTCGCTTAGTAACTACTAATTAAGATTATTTAATAGCTCGATATGTAAAATATCTAAAAGCGAAATAAAAGTCTTAATATTAATATATTTAATTAATTATAAAAAGACGTAAGATATTATAATAAAGTAAAGTAGAGAGTAAATAAGTTAATCTTTATAAAATTTAATATATATAAATATTATTTGCGAGAGATTAATAAGAAGTTAAATCGAGAATAATTACGAAATATACTTTACTCTCTTACGTAGTAAGTTATTCGTTAAGATCTAGAGTATTAATTAATATATATAGCTCTAAGATCGAATAGAATCTTAGACTTATATTCTATTCGTATTATACTAAGTACGCAACTTCGAGAAATAATATTATCTTTTATTATATCGATATAAATATATTTAGTTTTCTCGAATTAGAACGTAAAGATAATATTATTTAGAATTTTATCTCGCTAGATAATAAGTCTCTAAGCGAGAACTACATAAGGATAATTTTCGAATTTTATTATAATATAAGAATATAATAAGCGATTCTAGAGAAGCGAAACTTGAAAGATTAAGATCTTAAGATCTTAGAATTTATTAAAGATATTATCACAATTTATATTAAAGAGAATACTAGGCGATAAGACGTTTTTATCTCGATTCCCTATTAGCGAGATTAAATAAGAATATTTAGATTTAAGATTATTTATAGATTTATAAAGATAAAGCGAGATTATAAGAAATAGCGTCGAATAGTTCTATTATAATTCGTCGATATTAAGAAAAATAACTTTATTTTAGACTACGAGAAGTCTAATAGCTAAGAAAATCTATATCTCGTCTATATTACTTAAATATATATAATCGTATATTATATAAATTTCTCGCTAGCGTATAACTATATCTAAACTTTCTTATATTATAAGTCTTAGTTTATTAACGTACTTAAATTAATTTATAAGTACTTCGATAAATAATAATTCTTCTAAGTAATAATCGAGAATAAGTAAAATAAATTATTAATATAAGTCGTTTAAATACTCTTCGAGCTTTTAAGATAACGTTTTAAAAATAAATAATAATCGAGATAACGAGCTTTAACGTAAACTCGTATTATCGAATATTAATTAATATTTCGTAAGTTTATACGAATCGTGATAAATAGAATTTAAAAATAAGTAAGAAGTCGGAGTGAGAAGTTGAATACGTTATCGCTAAATATATACGATCTTAGACTATCGGGCGATATTAGATCGTATACTATATCGTTATAATTTTCGATAGTTATTATCTCTATAGTTAATAAATTACTTATAATTCGCTTATTAATAAGATAAATAATATATATTTTTAAATAAATCGACTGCGCAATTTAAACGTAGCTAATTCTCATCTTAATAGAATCTCGCGCTATCTCTCTTACTTCTTTTTCTTTAAATTATATATCTAATCGACTATCTTAATATTAAGTTAAACATTAAAGTCGTTATATATAAACGTGTAATTTATATATTCTTAATAAATTATTTAATTACGTTCGCCCTAAGTAAATTCCTTTATAACGAGATTCGCGTATTTTTTATATCGTACTTATCGTCGCTATAGAACTTCTACGCGAAAATTAATCTAAGTAATTAAATCGTAAAAATTATTATAAAAATTTTTATAATAGATATAAGGTGAGAGAAAAATATACGAAACGCGTTAAAGAAGAAAATAAAGAGACGATATCTTATTAAGATAAGATTAGATATTTTAATAAATAGAGTTAAATTCGCGAAAGCTTTTATATAGCTAAAGAATATATTTTCGTTTATATTTTATTAAAATATTTCTAAAATATAGTTAAAAAAGTATAAGCTAATTATAGCGAGAAAGATTATTAATTTATATTTATATTATCGTAAGAGAAAGCGACTATTTATAATAATTCTATTATCGACTAAGACGATATCGAAAATAAAACTAATATATTCGCGCGATCGAGTTTAATTAATCGTTATATAATCTTTTATATCTCGAAAATATTGAAGAAAAAGAAATACTTATTAAGTATCACGTCGAAAGAGCTTAAGTTTAATATATTTAAAAGAGTTATTAAAGAAAAATAGCGTATATTAATTAAATATATATAAGCGAATTATATGTAAGATTAAGAATATAGACTTAATAATAGATATCGCTCGTAAATTTAGAGCGATCGTATTATAAATATATAAAAATAAAGAGAATTCGATCGCCTTTATTATTAAGATCGCTAAGTACGAAAATCTAGATATTTATTTAATATATCTAGCTCTACTATTTTTCTATTAAGCTAATTAAAACTTAATCTCTATTCGTTATATATCGTTAGCGATAATACGTAAAAAGTTATTTATTCGACGTCGATAATCGCGATTAAATTTATACTATAGTATTAATTTTTAATTAGCGCTTAGTAATCTTAGTAATTAAATATATTAAGTTAATTAAATTCGTTATTTAACTTATATAAGAATATTTTAGTTAATCTTATTCTAATAGATATAATAATATAATTATAACACGCTAATTTATCTAATTTTCTTATTTTTATAACGACGAAAGATTATCTCTTATTTCATTTCGTAGTAATTTAATTATTTATATACTCTATAATCTTAAGCTTCTCGTATCTTAACGTAATATATATTATATACGCTTAATTAATAAATATAAGATATCTAATACTTAGATAAATAGCGATATTAAGTAAGAAGAAATAATAATAGATAATAATAAAGACGATTTAAATAAAGTTATAGAAATAGAAGATACGCGTATTAGAATATACTATTTTATTTAATATATTAATACGCTACGTGAGAAGTAAACGCACGAAGTTATCGAATATTCTAATATTATTAATAATAATAAAAAGAATATAGACGTTAGAAGCTTGAAATCGAAACGAAGAAAAGAGAATTAGTCTATCGAAGTCTAAGATTAAATCGCGACGTATTTAATTATTTATAACTACGTTAGATTCTCGCTAATAAGAATAGATTATACAAGTTTATTAAATAAATTGAATAATTTAGATAAAAGTCGAAAGAATATAATTATTGAAAAGATAAGTGAATTTATCTTTTTATCGAATATCGAGTGCGCTAATAACGTGAGTAATCGATAGAACTTAACGATAATAGACTTTAATCGCGAAAGTTAATAATTATTAATATAAATAATAATTTTTATAATCTTTAGACGAGAATCTAATTACGTATAAAGTAAGATAATAATTATTCGTTATTAATATTAAATCGTAAGTAGTAATTAAGAAATAATTATAAATAAAATAATAAAGAATATTATAAATTAACTCTAATAAGCGCTCTCTCTTTTTTTTTATTTACGACTTATTTTTAATAAAATATACTAATATTTTAATAATTGTTTAATTCTAGCTTTATCGAAGACTTAGTTAAATAAGCTTAATAATTAAGCTTAATAAATATTATCTTAAACCCTCTCTTTTTCCCTCTTTATAACTTTATCTTTATATTTATATCGTAATATACTTCGAGCGATATCGAAAATAAATATCTATCTTCTTAATTCTAAATAGATAATATTATTATATATATCGTATAAAGAGAACTTTATTAATATAGTTTAAAAAAAGTAATTAACCTTACGATAAGCTTTATATTCTATACGTTTATCGAAAAAATAAGTAAGTTCTATAATATTAGATATACGAATAAAATGCGATATAATTATATTATCGTCTTAATCTCGTGAAAACGATAGTAATATAAGATAACGATATTAATTATCGATAAGAATCTTTATATTATATATATAATAGTGCTAACGATATCACGACCTAGTCGAATTCGCGATATTATATATTCTTATCTTTACGGGTCGGAAAGGTGTGGTATCTGTTGAACATAGTCGTTTTTAACTTTTTTTAACTTTTTTTAACTTTTTTTAAAAAATCATATCTTTTTAATCTATTTATAGAATTTTATAATTATATAAGCGTTCGCTTAAGCTTTTTACTTATTTTTAGAATATAAAAAAACATTACGTAATATAATTATTAAAAACTCAATGAAAGTATGAGATATCCCATACCTTTCGATATAATATTCGAAAAACTAGTCCCATATCATCAAATATACCACACCTTTCCGACTCGTACTTATCTTTCTCGCCGAGATTAAGTTATTTAAAAATAAAGTCTTATCGAAAGTATATCGCTAATAATAATTAATTAAATCGTATTTTATCTTTCACGAATAGCGACGACGATAAGTCGCGAAATTATATTATAAATATTCTTTGAAATAATAAGAAGTCTAGAAATTAAGCGAAACGTTAATTGTCGAAGCATTACGAGCGTATTTTCAATTTAATAATATCGATTTATATAATTAAAATTATAATAAAATAGATAAAAGACGATTTATCTTTATAGTTAGAGTATAATTAAGATACTTTAAATAAATTTATAACGCGTATATAATTATTAGAAAAGAGAAGACTTTATAAATTATTAGAATCTAATATTATAAACGATTAAATAAACTCGAGTAATACGTCGATCTTAATAAAGGCGCGACGAATATATATTATTATTTAGTAAATATAAGTACTAAAGATAAATTATAGCTTTTCGATTTTTTTAACGACTTTAGATTTCAAGTTATAAATAAAATATAACTTATTATATTATAGTATTAAATAAAAACGCGATCTTTTTAAGCGATTATAAGATAATCTTAATTTTATCTTAATAGATTATAATAAATTTAAGAAACATATAAATTAACTTTATAGAAGTATTATCTAACTTTTTTTAGAGATATAATTAATTCTTAATATTAATAATTATTCTCGTATTATATCGAGTTTTCTTTTATAATTAAACGATAACGTTTAAATTAAGATAGTAAAGCGCTTATCTCTTTTAGCTCTTTTTATCTAAAATCGTAATTTTAATAATTATAATATTATATCACGCGATTTTTAAGTATAATTTAAATGTTAGAAAAGTTCGATAATAAGATAAATAGAAGATTAAAGATATATTTAATACTTTATAAAAAAGACGTTATTAATTAAAATATAATTATCTTTATAAAAATTAAGAATATTTAAAATAATTAAAAGAAGAAGAGAAAAACGAAGATTATCGCTATAATTCGCTATTAAATTTTTTAACACGTAATAGACTCTATTACTTCTCTAATAGTTCGTAAGATTAAAGATCACTTAATAATTTACTTAAAAATCTTAAAGTTATATTAAATTACGAAGTCGTCGCGCGCGAGCTTAAAGAGAAAAACTTTATATACTTTAATTAATTTAATTATTTTTATCGAAGAGTAATATATAATATCGAAGAGAATAAGAATAAGAAGATAAATTATCTTATAATTTAATTATTTATAAAAAGACTAACGACTAATATTACTCTTAATATATAAAGAAGTTTAAAAATATTAAAATCGTTATAATACGCGAGTAGAAGAAATAATTAGATAAAGATAATAATAAGAATAACGAAGATATATATATCTTAATACTTAAGTATAACGACGATTAACTCTTAAAGTAAATCGTCGCTAATAAAAGATAAATACTTAATAAATTATAATATAGAGATAATTTAAGAAACGAAGAGTATCTTTAAAAGAGAAAGAATATTATAAGCGATAAAAAATATATAATCTTTTAGAGCGAGTTCGATAATAGAGTAATAGAGCTTAAGATAGATATAATAAATCGCGAATTAAGCGATTAATATTAGAATTAGTCTAGATATAAATAGATTAAGATAAAGATCGACTTTAAGAAATATTAATATTTTCTTTAACTACACTTACGATAAAAGTAAGTATAATATTAACTATTAAAATAGACTTAACGTAGTCTCGATATTAGATAATATAAATAATTAAAGTATATACGAAAAAAGCGATAATATATTAAAGATATAAGTATAATGCGATAAATAAAGACGTAATAATTACGAAAATAATAGATTTAAAATAAAGATCGTAACTAATTAAATTTTCCATAATTATAAATTAAATAATAAAACTCGCTAATATCGTTAATAATTAAAAGAGTTACTAATAATACTAACGAGAATTAAATTTTACTAATCGAGCTTATTAAGCTTTTAATAACAGATATAAGCTAACGAATATTATTATTAACGCTAGAGAGTAAAGTCTACTAAAATTTAAATTTACTTTTTATTAATAAGAGTAATGATTAGTATTAATAAATCGTGAGTAGTTCTTTCTTAACTTTTTAATTTCGATTAGTATTTAATAAAACGCTAGAATCCTATCTTCGCTATCTTATAAGATCACGTAAAATTCCGTCTCTATTTATTATGCAAGATAAGAATATACTATTATTATAAATTATAAGTTTTTCTTAATTCGTAGAATTAATAAATTAAATACGTTAAAAAAGTATAATATAAGTAATAATTAGAATACGATACGTTAAAGATTAAATAGCGTAGTGAGAAAGAATAAGAAATATAGTAAGAAAGATTATAAGATATTAATCTTTTCTTTATTAGATATAATAATAAACGTCTTTATAATTTAAGCGATAATTATAAATAAGAAGTTAAGTTAATCTTTCGATAAAGAGAAGATAATAAATACTATAATTAATTTAATAAGATTATTAAAATTATAATATAGCTTTTCTTTCGTTAAGCTATATAGATCGAGAAATAAACGTTTATAGAATATAATAAATACTTAGTAATTATCGAATATAGCGCGGTATTCGCTTAAAAATAAACTAGAATTTACGTTAAAATTAAAGTCGAGATATTCTCTTAAAGTTATAACGTAAAGAATAGTAATAGTCTTCGCTAAAATAAATAAATATAAATAGCTCGATAAATTATAATAAGCTACGAGACGACGACGATTTTAGTGTTATTATAGAAGATTAATATATTTATCTTTTATATTACTACTACTTTAAACTCGTTTAGAAGATTCTATAAAAAAGCTTATATTTAAGATAATATAAAAGCGTGAACTAATAAGTAAAGAAATTAAGAAGAAGACGATTTAGAAATAAAATATTTAGAAAAGAAATAAAGAGATTAAAATTAAATAAGTTAAAGAAATTAGAATTAATATCGAAGAATAAGTACTAAAAATCTATCGTAAATAAGATTCAAAATTAGCGATAGAAAAGATTGTAGCTCGAATTGAAATAGAGCGCCGTTTTTAAAGTCACGCGACGAAAGTTTCGTTTAAAACTTCTTGATATTTTTAATAATTAAAGAGAAAGTCTTATATATAGTATCGATCTTATAAAGTATTTCAATTATCGTTTTTTAAGAGATTTTCTAAACTTTAATAATAATATAATTATCTTTTAGATTAAAAGTATATTTAATATAATTTTAAAAGAAAAAGAGAAGAAGAAAAATATTAGAAAAATAATTAAATTAAAATAAATATATAGCTTCGATAAAGACTTTATTGCGCTAAAATCTTTATTATCGTTACGTTAATCGCTTATAGCTTATCGAAGAAATATATATATATAAAATAAACTAGAAGACGAGCTAAAATATTAATTAAAGCGTAATATAGTAGCGATAAAATTTAAAAACGATAAGAGAGAATATATAAAAAGATAGATAATCGAGAGAGCGTAAAAAGAGAATTATTAAAAACGATTTTCGAGATAGTATTTTAATAAAAGATAATAAAGTTAGAAGCACGAACGATTAAAGATTATAAAAGAAAGCTTTTTAACTAAGATTAATAGCGTTAAAGCTTAAGATAATCGTTATAATTAAATAAGTCTAAGATATAGATTTAAAATAAATAATCTTTAGATAAAAATAAAAGAATTAATAATTATATAAATTATATAAATAAAAAAATAAAAAATAAGAATAGAGAGAGTAGAAAAATATTAAATTAAAAATATTAAAGAGAGAGTATTAAAAAAGATAAAAAGAATAATTAAAAAGACTTTAAATTATTATTAAATCTTTTTACTATCGAGATCGCTTTTCTTAATAAATACGCTTTTAAAAGCTAGCTTTAGAAGTCTATAACTTAAGTCGTTAATATAACTACTATAGATATATTAAATAATTTATTAATTAATTACTCGCGTGAAAGAGAAACGTAATAATTTCTAAAAAATAAGAATTAGATAATATATAGTAGCTCGCTTATACGAGAGACGTAGTTACTTAGAATTGTTTCTAATAGTAAAGTCTAGATAGTAGAAAATAACGAATATAGCTTAAGTCGAGACCGAGAAAGTTATTTCAGGCTTCTATCTACTACGTCTCTACACTATCTTATAGTACTCCCTCGATACTCTTTCTTACTTCCTTTTACTTTCTCTCCACTCTCTCTCTACTCTCTTTAAAGCTATTCTACTTTCTTTTTCAAATCAAAAAGACAATTTCGAATTCTAATTTCGAGGTGTATATAATATATATATATATGTAGAATAGCGACTAGATTATAAGATATATTTATCTATAGTTCTACTATTTAAATAGTATTTTTATCTATATATATATATATACTAGAATTAAGTAATATTTTAAATAATTAGTTAGATCGTTTTAATATTAAATTAATAATTAATAGATCTAGCTAGATTATTAGTAGATTTAAATAGATCTTTAGATATAATCTAGTACTAAAAAAACTTTTAAATTAATTAAAAAATATTATATGAAGATCTTATAGAAGACTTTATATAATAATCTAATTAATATCGCTAGTATTAGCGCTAATAAAATAAAAAATACTAATATCTTCGTAATATAATAAGTATTTATTCGAGATAAGTAGTAATATAAAGACGATAGAAGTTAAAATTTTAGCGTTTTAATAGTATAATTATTATATTATTTCGATAAGTCGTATATAATTATAATTATCTTATTATTTCGATAAATATAATAAATATTTATCGAGAGAATACTTTCTAATAATATCGTCACGTCTATCTTATAGATAAATGCTTATTAATTGCTTATATCTTTCTATAAATATTCTACTTTTTTATAAACGCACTACTAAATTCATAGAAAAATAGTCTAATATATTATCGTTCTACGTCGTTATTAATATTAACTAACGTTTTTGAAGACTATATTAAAATATTAATAATAAATTAACTAATCTCGTTATACGTACGTTATTTATAAACGATATCGAAGATCTCTTTTTTCTATTTTTTATATTATTTATATAGAGATTTTCTAATATATAAATCTTCTTCTATACTTATTAATTAACTATACATATTATATTTAATTTTATATTTCTATATTATATATTTAATTAATCTTTCTTTTATTAAGATATTAGACTTTATACTATCTTCTTAAATCGAGAATAAGACTCTTATATTATTCTTTCTTATTTAAATTAAGCTATTTAACGCTAAGACACGTTAGATCTTCTATCTTATATTAAATAGTCGTAAGATTAAGACATATAAGCGTATAACGATCTCGTAGAAGTATAGATATATTAGATAGCTAACGAATTTCATTTCGAAACGACTTAATCCTATTAATAATAAGTATCGAGTCTAGATTAGAATCGAATTTATCTATAAAGATAATAAATTATAGAGACTTTTTAGAAATATATTTAAGCGAAAACGAGAGATAATAATTAAAAATCTTATTTAGAACACTATTATTAAAGTCTATAATAGTCTAGGTCACGTTAGATAACACTCTACTATTATATATATTAATAGTGAGTACTATAAAATCGCGAGTTACAAGATCTACTTCTTGATTAAGATATATAAAATCTATTATCGTAAGGTCTATAATAAGTCTAAAGATTCTCTTAAATCGATCGTAATCACACGTCTATTCGAACGCGTTTAGATAAATCTTATCGATATAATCTCTACTTCGAATAATAAATATATTTAAATTTATTATATAGAGAATTATTTTAGTAAGTTTTATATACTTTTTACTATAACTAATAGAAAGACTTCTATTATTACTGGTAATATTTATTATTAAATCGTAGTTTTAAATATCTTTAAAATTCTTTAATTAAATAATAGCTTCGAGTTTAAGAATATATATCTTAAGTTAATACGAAGATATAGAATTAAGATTATTAATAGTTATTCTAGAACTTTACGAACTTAAGATCTTATCGAATAAATAAATAGTACTATAAAAAATAAGATCGTCGTCTAAAAGAGAGAGTATAGAAGTACTTATTAAACTAACGCCTTAAAGATATATAATCGTTTTTAATTTATTATTCTTTATTCTCTAAAAAGCTATAATTATATATTTTTAAATGACTTTAATTTATACTTATCGCGCGTCTTAATAAGAACGTAGTAGGGATATATAACTATTAAGAGATTAAAGACAAGAGTAGTAAAAAGACTAGTAAGAACGAAGCTCGTAAGTAGAGTAATAGCAATAATAGTAGTAGAAGTAGTAGAAATTAAATACTATTTCTATTAATAAGACTTTATATTTATAGAAAGATTTATTCAATTAATAAGCATTTGCCTATAAGACGAGTGTGATAATATCATGTTGAAATTTAATTAATAGAAGACCGTTTACGTCGCAAGCTAACTAAGTGTCTTGATAGCGCCTTGGCGTTTCTCTATATTCTAGCTAGATAGTTCGTTACTTCTAATTAATTAAGTAATCAATTTATACTATATAAAAAATTACTTAATTCTTTAATTTAGTAGATTATAAGCTCGTAATTTTATATCTATAATCTTATTATTATTATTAACTAAGAAATAGTTACTTAAATAATAACTAACTACGTGTGAGAAATACATATCTAAATATCTAGTCTTTTATAAAAGTTAAGCGAGAATTCTTATAATATCTAGTCTTAATATAATTATAATATAGTTATTTAATATATAGACGAACGTATTAATATAGATTTAAAACGTTTTTAAGCTTAAAGAATAGAAAAACTATTAATTATAATTTAAGAAGATAAGAAGTACTCTTAAATATTATAATCTGCAAGAGATAATTAGTTAAGAAATTAAAGTCTTTTCTAAAGATCTACTTAATAATCTAGTATCTATAAATATATAAGCGATAGTCTATTAAGTAGCGATTTAAATATAAAAGAATCAAAGTAATTAAGCTTCGAAGCTTATCTATTTAATGTGTAATAAGAAATTAATTAAAATATTTAAGAATAATAATATAATTATAAATTAATAGATTAAGCTATAGACGAACTATTTGAAATTTAGTTTTATCTTATAATTTATTAAATTATAGAAATTATAAACTATATTTTTTTTTATAAGTGAGAATTTAATTAAGATCTATATCGTTAATATTCGAATAAAAGTTAAGAATCTTAAGTAAATAAGAGCGTTAATCGAAGATTAGATTTTAATAATATTATTATTAAATAATTTAAACTCGAAATACTAAAATTTCGTATATCGCTTAATTATTTAATTTAATAATATATTTAACTTTAATAAGATAGTTACGCTTTTTTACGAAGAAGATTAATTATTTAAACGAGATATTAAGAAATAGATTATAATCGCTTTTATAAGAAGATTTAATAAGAAATAAGAGAATAAAAAGAACTTTAAATTTAATAATAACTTAGATCGTGAGAGAAGAATCTCCGAACGTAATCGAGAAAATAATAATAATATTAATAATCGAGCGTTAAAGAATTCTAATAGTAGTAACTATAAAGAATATAATAACGCTTCGAAATACTCTAAATATATTTCACTAATTAATAAGAAAGAGAAGAAATATTAATTACTTAATTACTAAACTCTTTATTTAGAAAAATTATTTAAAAGTCTTAAGAATAAGTCTAAAACGAATATAATTAATAGCGAAAGATATAATAATTTTATAAATAATATTTATTCTTATATTTCGATTATAGCTTATTTAACTATATTCGAAGTAGATATCGAAGAAAACGATAAATACTAAAATTTAAAGTTTGTTATTTTTACGTTTAAATATAATAAGAGAGCGATACTTAAAGAGCTCTTATATTACGTTCTCGATTAGAATTTAATTTTAATTTCTTCTCTTTAAAAGAAAGCGAAGATTAACTTAATTACTTAACTTAATTCATATATAAATTTAATTATTAATATTACTTAGAAAATCTCTAAATCTTTATCTCTTTCTTTAAACTTCGAGAAAGAAATCTTTAAAGATTAAATTTTTAATAAGTTATTATATAAGACTTTAATCTATATTCTAGTCTATATAATTAAAACTACTTTGTCGATTATAATTTATAATTAATTAATTAATTAAAGTTATATTAATTATATATACTTTAATAAGAACGAGTTTACTAACTATTAGTCGTATCGAGCGAGAATTTTAATCGCTAATAAAATTATCGTATAAATAAAGAATCGGGATATAGTTGAGATAAAATAACTAATATCGAATAAATCTAGTAACTTAGTGAGCGTTAGTGACGTATTATATGCATTAGTTCTTATATACGAACTATTTTTAATTAGTTAAATAACGTGAAAAGAATTCGCGATATTATTTAAAGAGAATAATTATTATATCTTTCGAAATATTAAGCTTATTAAAAGTACTTCTAGAATTAATAATATTTATATTCTCGAAGTTACTTAATTAATAACTAAAATCGTAACGCTTATTTACTAAAATATAAGAGCTTTAATTTAGTTTAATATTTAATAAGAAAGTAGTAAAGCTTTAATATTGACGAATAAGTTATCTTAATAAAGCGAATCTTAAACGACTTATTAATATAAGTAAAGAGATTATATTAATTTAGAAGTCTTCTATAAGAATTATTTACGAGATTTATATTAAGATTAAATCGTCTAGAAAAGTCTTAAATAGAGTGTAATATAAGATACTTAAGAAACTAGATAAAATCTATATAAATTTAAGTAAAATCTTTAGCGTATTCTTTATTAACGAAGTGAAATATTATATACTTCTTATTAATTAGATAACTCTTCGTATTTAATACTTTATATATTAGCGAAAGAATAAGACGTTTAAGTTATTTCGTTAGTAAAATATTAAGATTAAGATCGTTCGTTTTAATAATAATTATTAAATTTATTAATAATAAGTCTAAATAATACTTTAAGAACTTCGAAATTATTTATAAGTCTATTATAATTTATATATTAGAGTAAAATAATCTTAGTGAAATCTAGATTCGAACTACTATAAACGAAGTTAGAGCGATACTATTTAACTTTAAGCTAATACGGTATCTATAGTTAAAACTTCTATATATTAAGATCTATTAAAAGAATAGATATTATATAATACGTCTTAAGAGCGTTATATCTTATAAGACTTAAATCGATAAAAAATCGTTTCTTAAATATATGCGAATTATTAATTATATGATCTAAGTTATATTCTAAAGGAAAATCGAAATAAGCTCGATAAGCGTAGCAAGAAGTGTTACTTGATTGACTATAAAGAAATTAACGTCTTTCTAGTGTGAAATCTAATTACTTTTAGAGTCGAGCGAGCGTTATATTAATACGGGTCGGAAAGGTGTGATATCTGTTGAACATAGTCGTTTTCAACTTTTTTTAACTTTTTTTAAAAAATTATATCTTTTTAATCTATTTATAGAA
>JANQBS010000470.1:0-19964 GCA_033085395.1 Xanthoparmelia taractica | reverse complement strand
ATTAATTATTCTTTAATTAAGAGAAGAGAAGCGAACGTAAAGTAATAGAGAATTAATCTCTATAGATTAAAGATCTATAAAAAGAGTAAGAGAGATAACTTAAAATCGTTCTATAAATAATTAAAAAAAAGATCTACTTAATAATCTTACGTAGATTACAATTTTAGAAAATAATATATTATAATTATTATTCTAATTATTATTTATTAAAATAGTTATATTTACTTAGCGAGATTAAATTAAAAGAGAGTTTATCTTAATATCACTTATTAAATATCGAAGTTTAATAATTACTTAAGTTAATTTCGCCCTAACTTATATATTAATCTAGAATATTCTTATCTTATTCGCCACCTAATATAAGAAATAATCTACATTATAAAATATCTCTGCATATATTAGAAATTTCCCAAATTGTTTCATGATATTAGTAATTTCTTATTTTATATCTTTATAAGTGATCTAATATAACCTCCTCATGATACTCTCCCATGATATGATATGATACGGTATAATATGAGATATTCCACCAAATATACCAGACCTTTCCGACCCGTAGTTACTATCAAAGCTATTGCTATAAATAAACGTATTAACGATTTAATCGTTAGAGCCTTATTCCTCGTATTTACTAGAGTAAAGAATTAAGACTTCTTTAGAAAACATAATACTACTCCCTAAGACTTACAACTTCAACTACGGTACTAACGAGATGCTCGGTAAATAGTAATGAGACAATCGGCTGTGGTGTGAACGACGAATCAGCTAACGTAGATTTCAAATCTTTAATAGACGATATTCGTAGATCATGAGAGGAGAAGGAGACGAAGCTCGGATATATAGACGTAGCAGACGTGGACCCTGAGAGTAGGTCTCGTAGCGAGCCAGAGCGGATGGTAGAAAGAGCGAATAAGATGTTTAACGGATAAAGAGGAGCAAGAATCGAGCCCGAGCTCGACAGCCCCGTGATGGCTGATACCGATAAAGGACTCTATGGCCTGGCGGCAAAAGGGTCTGATTGCCCAATAGTTGTTATCATCGAAGCCTGTCCTGTTACAGATTCTCGGTTTAAGGTGCTCGTGTAGGCCCATAAAGGTAGGCTGAGTGGCTGGATACTTGCATCTTGAAGAGAAGTATCCTCGAGATATACGGTAGACAATGGGTTCGGAGGTACGACGTTGATTATAATTGATATGACAATGTTCTAACAACCGCCCAGAGAGGCATCCTCCAGAGTAGTCGCTATCGTTGTCAAAGCATCCAAAGATAAAGCTGCTTAGTCGTCCCCGTGAGGATACATGTTACTGTTTAGTATATCATGGCTCTCCGATATAGTTTTCGAATCAGAAAGCCGTGGATTTAAGATGAGTGATGTAGTATAAGTTTTTGTGTTCAGAGCTACGGTTGTAGTAATGAGATTCAGAGGAGGCGATATCTGCTGAGAGTCGACAGTCGCACTGGCGGGAAGAACCTCTATAGTTTCGAAGCTCGTGATATTCGTGTGGTTGTACAGTGTAACCAATATCCTCCCCGAGCTACCGCTCATGTGTGGGTTTGTCTCTGACCAGGAAGGAGACTGGCGATAGGAGAAAGAAGGGTGGGCATAATGTGCCCATGATGGAAGAGAGGTATCCGTAGGCCTGATAAGGCCACTGGCCAGTAAGCTCGCCGTTGTACCTGTGGAGATCAGCATCGTTCAAGAAAAATAGAAAGCGGTGGGTCTATGGTAGGAGAACACCCAGGTCATTGATTCTCAAACGTCTTGGGGAGTAACAACGCTCTCAGCTTTCAGTCGACACGCGTTTCTCTTTTCTGGGGGAAGGAGCGTAGTCCAGTCTCCTTCGTGGCCAGATAGTGTCTGAGAGCACAACATTTGATCACTGCTATCAGGTTTCAGCTGTCAACGTTGGCGGTAAATACGGACAACTTGACGCCGAAAATGTAGAGCTTCGTACCACCCCTCGGACACAGCCTGCGTGTGAGCCTTGGGATACTAGCAGGGTTTCCTAACAGGCAGAAGTTGATCTAGGATTGCTACAATCATCTTCGGCGGTAAATGCGGACAATTTACCGCCAAAAATGGAGAGAAGTTCACGCTACCCTCGGCATACACCCTGGATATGAGCTTTCTGTTGCGAGCAGGATGTCCAGGCGTCGAAAATAGATCTACCCAACATTGATTCAGCTTCCTTTTTTGGCTGTAGATGCGGACAACTTACCGCCGAAATGCAAAGTTCTTCACACCAACGTCCGCACTTAGCCTACATGTGAGCCTTCGGTTACCAGCAGGACGTCTGGAAACCGAAAACTGATCTAATTTTTGATTAGCTCTCTCATCTTCGGCGGTAAATGCGGACAATCTAGCAATGAGGGGGATTGTAAAGAGCTTCACCTTCTGAACACAGCCTGCATGTTGAGCCTTTGGTTGCTAAAAAGGTTCCAGAAGCCGAAACTTGGTCAGAAATTGTCATTCTTACTTTATTGTTACTAGAGTCCGTGTCCGGCGGTAAATACGGACAACACAACGCCAAATCGCAAAAGGCTTTCACACCACCTTCCGGACTTTTACGTGAGGGGTTGAAGCACCGTTAGTGATCAACATTGTGACACAGATGCTGCACGTTTCCGCTCCGAAATCTCAATCTAATCAGTTGAGGAGGGAGCCTATCACATGATCCAATTCGAATGCACGGCAATCACGCAACGGGCTGTTACACATGTGATGAGGTCTTCTAGATGCTAGCAGCTATCCTGCATGCAGAACTCTCGAGAATTGTAGTTAATCGGCCATCGCCGATCTTGAAAGGTAATTTCATCTATTTAAAGCAAGATGTAATAGTGTCATTTTTGACGTAGAACGAGTCAGGGACTCCCGCTAGACAAACAGGGAACTAGAGATGCACGACACACTTGTGACGCAGGCGGCAGAGTCAAATGGGTTAGCACCATGACTCAGAGTACTTTAGGCATGATGAGAGCGGGATCTTCTGTTGATTAAGGTTTCCCCTCTAAAGGCATCTCAAGGACAAGAATAACAAGCAAAAAGTGACGGAATCACCAGGACAATCGTGAATAGTGGAGACTCCATCATTGTCTCCCACATATAATAAGAATGAAGTGAACATATTTTTGTTTACGCAAGATCCGAGACCACGTTTCTGTGGTTCTCCAAAGCTACATGAATTGCCGAGACTTGTGCACTCATTGAACATGACTGAAAAGCTGACCTAGATAGCAGTGTGCTTGGCCTCATAGCAAGCGCAACGGACTCCGGAATATTCCCTGCTCTCCAAAGCACCTGAGCACGAATAGAGAAGCCATGGATGGAAAGGCTTCAGTGGGTACGATCTTTGTGCTGATACGCTCTCAGTATCGGCATGGCAGTGCTGCATTAGCGCTCGGACTGCGCCTGCACACTCAATAACCGGGCGTTAACCACATCAGAACGATGCTCTTTACAGAGAGGCTTAGCCGACCTCCCCCATTTTCCCCTCTTTTTCACTCTATCCAGCATATATCAATATCGCAGTTGCATTTTCTTTATTCCTGGTTCTTTTGACAATGATGCTTTCTCTAATTCCAATACCTCCAGTAAATTGTTGAGACCACCGAGTCCAGCCCAGCATGATTTCTCCCGATTCTCAAGGAGGCCCAAATATCGCTCTCATTACCATAGTATGCAGTTGGACCTTTCTGGCGATTGCTTTGTTTGGCGTCAGCCTCCTACTCTGGGTTCGGCGAATACAGAAATTAAGACTTGGCCCAGACGACTATTTGATAATATTTGCCTTGGCCGCAACTATTGCCCTCATAGCGCAGACTACGCGGGCTATCGTGGATGAAGGTCAGGATGATCACGAGGCTGCAATCCAGAGGACAAAATTTGCGTTGATTGTAAGAGTAGGTCTGTTCAGTCGACGGTCCCAGATTTCGTATGTTGACATAACAGTCAGTCGCTTCTAGTAAATCAGACTCTATGGGGCCTGATAAACACCCTAATACGAATGAGCGCTGTATTATTCATCGAGAGGATCTTTGGGTCCCAAAGAAGGACAAAGTTGATCGCACGGTCGCTACTAGTCTTGTCTATCCTCTACGGACTAGTAGTCTTCCTTGAAGTATTCCTAATATGCCGTCCTATGGCAGTGGACTGGGACGCTTTTATTGATGGTACATGCGGTAACCAAATCCTCTCCTACCTCGTACTCGAGGTAGTTGGTCTTCTTCTCGATTTCATCATACTCGCTGTTCCAATCCCGGTTATTTGGAGCCTACAGGTGAGCATGCCCAGAAAATTGACGATCTTGATAGTGTTCTCGGTTGGCGTCTTGTGAGTTATGCTCCATCCTCGAATAGGCATGCGTAATGATTTGTAGACAGAGTCTTCATTATCACTGGGTTGCGAATCCAGGCTCTCCACATGGTCAATGCGGAAGACTTCACTTACTCGAAGGGGTACCTTGGTCTACTTTCTACGTTAGGGGCCTCACTTGGAATCACCATCTTTTGTGCACCAGTTGTACCGTTCGTACACCAACAATGGCGGGCGGCGTTTCTCAACCGTGCGTCAAGGGCTACCCATATCAACGAGCCCTCGCTTCCTATGACAGAGGATCGCCTTACTCAGACTCATGCCAGAAGCGCACCATGTGACATGGATACACTCCTCCATCACCTACGATTATTCAAACACCCTACTCAGACTCATGCCAGAAGCGCACCATGGGACATGGATACACTCCTCCATCACCTACGATTATTGGAACCGTCCCACAAACGCGCGCTTAGGGCTGTTCAGCGAGACGGAAAAAACCTTACGGCAGCCTTTGAGTCCCTGGACGAAATCTCGCTTCGCACCATCGAGGATAACATTAATCAGACCCGCGGCAAGACTGCACGATGGAGCATGAACGGCTGTTTTGATGGTACCAAACTGCCTCCGCATGGCAGATTACACAGACACACCACATTTTGAGCTTTGCTAGACCCACTAACGCCGAATATGGATTCAAGCCTCCATATGAATGCCGTCTCGCCGGCCATTTCAATGCAGATAGAGGGATGGCACGACCCGAAAAATCTGCCGAATCTTGAACCTTTTCTCTTTCAACAAAAAGAGATCACAAAAGTGTGGCGATCTGAAGAGGGGCTCCATAGGAGAAAAGGGTAAGAACACGAAGTCGCCGGCATTGATACCCTCCCTCGATGTGGCGTCTGTTGCCTCGAATACACAATACTTTAATTACTGTGGCTGACAAATATAGCAACTTGAGGGATAGGATACGAGATATCGGATAGCTGCAGCAACAGGTTTTCAGAACTTTGTGGTATTACAGGTCTGATGATTGACCCAGATAATTCAGTGATTGAATTTTGTGACATCTTTTATCAGCTGGGTGCAACTAAGCGCCGAGTGAATACAGTCACTGGGAATCTTGTCCTACAGCATACTGAAGATGTTTTGGACCGATCTGAGTGTGTGGAAAGGGGGCCATAGAATGAGATGGTGGGATGTGAATGAGTATAAACAGATTTAGCAAGGTCACCGTGCTTGTATGTCCGAAAGATAGCCTGGTTCGCCCAATCGCTTCCTGCACCTAATTAATTGATTGATTGATTACATCATACTACCCTGAAGTCAGGCCCTAGTGGCCCCACTATGCGAGTTATGTAATCTATCTACCATTCCCACCAATCAGAATACTTCAATTGCTTGAGGCTATACAGATCGATAGGAGTGTTCCAGATCCTCCGTGTTATTGTACATTGAGGAGGGGTGCCTTACGCGCGCCGGGGGCTCCTTGCTGTTGACCGTTTCCTGGTTTTTGACTCTATACCCTGGTGAATCCTTCTTTCTATTCCTCATCGAGGGCTTAATATTGCCCAATAAGCCCCGTACTCCTCATGAAATCCGCCGCCATGGACGCATAGCGTGGTGTTGTCATCATTTCCTTGTGTGAAATCATCACGCCTGGTGATTTCCTCCTTACCCCTGCCCATCATGTCTTTCTTTACTTGTAGAACAACCTGCATTCATGAAGTACGTGGGGGACTGTCTGCTTTGCTGTTCCACATTCACATGATTCATCCTCTATGCCCGGCACCCATCGGTTGTAGAGGAAGGCCTTGAGGTCTATCTTTTCGGTCCTCATCTGTGTGATCAGCGATGACTTGGCTCGCTTAACCTTGTGATGTAGTTGTTTGATGCGGTGGGTAGAAGTCGGCTGAATCTTTCTGAGCGAGCTACCTCGACTTTCTCTCGTCCAATCGAGTGCCCATTGCTCGTGAGCATAGGTGTTGATCGCTGTACGGCAAGAACTCGCGTACGCCCAGCAAAGCTTGCACCCTTTACAACAGGCATTGTACTGCAACGTCCAGGCATGCCTTTGCTTATCCAAAAGCCGTTGCGCACCATCAAGATGCCGAATCCTTGTTTGCTCCCTAAGCACGTAGTATTGGGCATAACCCACATTCCACGCACCGACATGCGCATCCGTCCTCTCGGGCTATACAGACAGTGTCCTTCGACAGTCTTCTATGAACGTACGGCTGTCCCACCCCAGGGGTGATTCGTCAGGGGTCAGAGCCCATTGAAGGGATGAGGTCCCTGAGGCCACATGTATGCACTTTAAGACGTATCTCGCGGTCGTTGCCATTGTATACCACGCCCCGCAGACTGTAAACAATCTGTTTCGCGTTGTCTGCAGAGGCCTCCCTCACACAATTGTGTCTCATCTGGGCTCTCCCTAGTCTGATAGCAATTGATACAGACCGACCATGTCTTGCAAGAGTACCACTTTTCCCTACGTCCCGTAGCCCTGGCCACGCAATTGTAGTATTCTCACTAACCAAATCCGTACCCCGATAGTCTAGGCGGCACCACATTCACCACTGCCTTCACGCCCAGCAGTGGTTTCGGGCCTCAGTGCGAGTGAGGTAGACGTCTCGGTTTTTCCTTGCCCTCGCTACTTCCAAGCAGTCTCAGAGCGGGCTCCGGATCCAAGGATGTCCTGTCACGTTGATAGAACGATATCACATCCACTGGTGATAAGCCAGCTTCGGGCCTGAGTACGAGTCAGGTAAACAACGCGTCGGGTGGTTTTCATATCCCATTGTCCCTTGTAGGTGTCGCTTTGAGACGAGCCTAAAGCGACATGAGACCTCTTGGCTCTGCTGAATACCGTAGTAATAACAGGTTCGTAGCTAGCAGCACGTACAGCTGGATCTCGTCGCCGGCCCGCTTCCTGCACCTGCTGGTGGAGGTGTATGAGTTGGGTCAGAGAAATATCTTGGCGTTTGATATTAGCGTGTGAAGTTCTATTTGCAATCCTTGGCACCGAGAAAAATGCGCGCAACACCAAAAAACAGGTACATACCATAATCCTTCTCCCCATACCTTAATACTAGTCCTAGCATTTGAAGCTGCGTATATCTCGCTTAGCTAATTCTTTGGTGTTTCAAAATGGCTCTCAAACAACGTAATCAACGCAATTAACGTAATTAACGCAATTAGGTATCACTCTCTTTACCAGCACTCTTTTTATTAGTATTAAAGCTTTCTTCTTCTCGTTCTCGCGCTTTTTATATCTTTTTTAAAATATTAATTAAAGATATAAAGAGAAAGAGAATACTTAGTGCACGTATTAGGATTAATAAGAATAAACGAATTAATAGAGCTATTAATTCTTTTTATCTCGTCGATATATTAAGTTATACTATCGCTTAATAGTGTTAAAATTAATTAGAGTATTTATAGCGATAGAAAGAGGCGATTAATCGAACAAGAGCTCGATAGAAATGTAAAGAGAAGAAATAAGAGGCTAAAAAGACTTAATTTAATTTAAAGAAGACTCTACGTCGCCGACGTGAAGAGATCGAGATTAGACGTATTTAAGATATAATTAATATATTTAAGATTAAAGAAATAAATTATAAGAATAAGATTACTAACTCGATATTAAATCTTTAGATCTTTTTACGCGTTAATAAAAAGCTCGAATAAACTTCTCTCTTAATCGTTAGACTCTTAAGAATTTTACGATCGCGTTATTTAAAACGATCTTAATTAAGATTATTAAATAGCGCGATAAATTTAATTAAGGCTGAAAATTAACTAGATATATTATCGTTATTAAAAATAATGTTAAAGATTCACGTCGTATTTAATTATTTAATAAGCTTTTTAAGATTAAATAAAAACGAATTATAACGATTATTTTTTAAGAAAAAAGTCTCTCACTTAGCGTGAATATTAAGATGTTAGCTAATATCAAAAAGACTTCTCTTAAGTCTGTTTCAGGCTTTATTAATAAGCTTATAGTCGTTAATAGAATAACTCAAACGAATTAATTATTAAATTAGACGAATGCTAAAGTAGAGATTCTCGCTACTACTAATAATTTCGATTAGTAGTTAATAAAATATTAATAATGCGATAATTCTCGCTATATTAATAAGAACGGTTTCTACTTCGTTAATTACTCTAATAAGTATTTCACTGTGAATTATACTTAGTAAAGAAGATAAATCAAGGTTATAGCAAATAACGAGTCTAAGATAATAGTATATAGATCACTCACAGAGCTCTATAATTTCTAGATTAATAATTAAGACGCGATTAAGACTTAATTTAGAAAGAGTCTTTAGAAGAAGAAAAGAGATCGCGAAAGAAATAAGAATAAGCGTGAAAGAGTCAAAGTAAAGACCGATCGTAACGAATCGAGCGATTTTATGAGTTAGATAATAATCTTTAATAAGTAATCGTTTTAAATGCGAATATCTAAGATTATAATTAATTAAATAAATTAAATAATAGCACGTTAAGAAGTATAAGAAGAAGTACAAAAAGCTCGTAAAGCTATGCGATCTCGTCTTTCTTCTATATATCCTAGAATATATCTAGAGTTAATATATAATTCTATATCGTCGCAATTAATATATTAAGAATATTAATCGTTAGTATCTTATTTACATTTATTCGAGCTATCTTCGTCTCAATAGTTAGTATATAATTCTTAATTATTTCAAATATCTTAGATACCTTAAGCGTATAGTCTAATTTCTTTATTATATCGATTTTTAAGTTTAATAAACGTATTAAATAAAGAGGAAAAGATTATAGAGATTTTTTTTAAATAAAAGAAATCGCGAGTCTCGAAAGTAACTTGAAAGAAGAAAATTGCGAATGCTTAACGTATTACTAATTAAAATATATGAAGTATTAACGATCTAAAGACTATAAAGAATTTATCTTTTACGATATATTGTATCGCTATATAAATAAAAGTATCTAACGCTCTAACGAAAAATTTTAAGGTAGATCTAAAGCTATTTAAGTCTAAATAACGATAGATAAAGATCTTAATAAATCTAGGTATTAGATAGTCTATCTAGTCTTCAAAATTAATTTATATATATCTCTTATTAAGTCTTCGTTTTAACTCTTAAATATTAGTCTTAAAGATATATTCTTTAGCATTATACTTGAAATACTCCCTCGTTTATCTATCACAGCGATTTCTTCTTATAATATATCGTAAGAAGTTATTAAAATCGTCTTAAAAAAGAGACTAGATCTTATAAAAGTATCTTCGAATTTACGTCTTTAACACGCTAAAAGAGAGTTTAATCGAGTTAAAATTAGATAAGTATAAAGATAGATATCGTATCTCACATTTATGCTAACGAATAATCTCTTTAATACGAGAATTATAGTAAATATTAACGTTATTTATAATAATTACGCTACGATAAATTGAATAGACTTCGTAATAAGAAAGTAGTTTATTTATAATTTATCGAAAGAAAGTCTTAACGTTAAATTAGTCTTTTTTGAAGTCGATATATAATAGATAGCCATTAATAATATATGCTAAAAGCACACTTTAGAATCGTTCTCGTCGTAAATTCGTATAATAACGATTATTTTAATTAATCGAAGTATAGACTCGATATTATTAATTAATAGACTTATTAAAGAGAGTCTTATCGATAAAAACGAGCTGCTTCGTAGTTATATAAAGTAGCTGTCACGGTTTTGGTATCTGCTCTCCGAATGCCAAGCCGGTGTGGATCAATGTTGCTCCGGAGAAGAGTTTTCAGAGCATTCGTAGCATATTTGAACAATGGAAGCAGTCAATCCCACTACACGTCCATTCGTTCGTGATAGTAGCTCAGCGATTTAATATATATGTAACTTCTTATTTCTATAATAATCAACTCTTTAATTATTTTTTTAACTCAGACGTAATTATTTAAGATTCTTTGAAATTGTGAATCGATATATATATATCTCTTACTCCTCTTAAAGAAATTAGATTATCTCTTTTTATTAAATTTATAATTAATCTTTAAGATACTTAATAAGAGACTCTTTTACGATCTTATAAAGTCTAAGAAGATCTTCTTTAAATCGAAATTAAGAGCGATAAAAAAAATTATATAAAAAGAGATTCTTTTAAATATAATAGATTATTTTTATAAAGTAATAAATCGTTTTAACGATAATATTAGTCCTTTAATAAAGAAGAAGATAGCGAACAATTTAAGAGCGAATAGAGATAGGGAGACTGTTGCCTAAATTGATCGTGACGAGACCGGATCTATTTATTGTGAGCCGAAACACCAAAGAATCGGCTAAGCGAGATATACACGGCTTTAAGTGCCAGAAGTAATGATATTAAGGTATGGGGAGAAGGATTGTAGTATGTACCTGTTTTTTGGTGTTGCGCGCAATTTTTCTCGGTGCCAAGGATTGCAAATAGAACTTCACACGCTAATACTCGCGTAAAGTTGCCACAATAGATTTACTCGTAGCGTCGTCATGGCCGCAGGTGACGGACTTTTGAATTTTTGCATCATTTGGTGATCCCATTTTTTTTGCTTTCTTTTCTTTGTCACAAATACACATCTAACTTATAGCAAGACTGAATTCGTTCCATTGCCTAGTTCCTGGTAGGGAGTCTTCACCACCTTTGTCCTACTCCCTCGTGTACCTCACGGCGACGCCCTATCAGCCCTAATGATCTTTTGAACCCTTCTATTACCCGTGATCGAGCAGTGTCACCAGCTACAGCCATAGATTGGAAAGCTGTTGAACAGTGACTTTATCGGAGCAAAGAGGGATGGTGAGTTTCCACACGAGAAAAGAAGAGCCTACGCGCAGAGTTAGGCGGAGGAGCGATCGCAAAGCCGACGGGATGAAAAGTCAGCATTATCGCCAATATTCTAACGCAAGCTGTCAAGTTCACGATCAAGTTAGTGACGCTTTTGGAGTCAGGAGCAGTGATGGCAAGGGCGATTTGACTTTCTTACCTCTCTTGAGCAGTGACTAGGTATGAAGGCTTAATCTTGACGTCTAGATCTTAGGCTAATGCTAGATGCGCTTCAGATGACTCGACTCCTGCCGTGAATACCAGCGTAATCTAAGCAACGTCGCTTTAGTTTAAGCAAGTGTAGCCGGCGCAACTTTCTTATCTACCCTGAATACTACCAACGACGATATAAATAGATCAAGGCTGGAAGGACGTATAAAGAGGATATAGATATAATAAAAAGGAATTGTTATCGAAGAGGGAACGTATTCCGGGTCTCTGACTCGAGTAGTAATATGACAGGTTATACTACGAGCATGCGCTCTTCTCATTGACGTCCTCAACGATCTTGGTGCTAAGGTGTTCCTACTGTGTACGTGACAACCTTCGTAACAAAGCTGTCTCGAACCGCTGCTTGCCACATTCGACTCTACGTATTCTAACGCGAAGGTCGAAGATTCGCCAGCTTCTTCTCATAGATTCAGGCAGGTGCAAATAGGAAATCTTCCTAATGTAGCTAATTCAAGGCAGTTCGAGAAGGTCTGGCTCTTCGACTTCTAGGCACATTACTCTCACTCCTAGCCGCATCGGCTCTGCCTTTCAGAGAAGAAAATGAAACTCTTAGCGATGAAATAGCTCTACTGTTCTCCAACCCCTCCTCAAGTCGAACCGATATCAAGGTCATCGGTGACGTGCTTCCACGCTATCGTTGCTCAGAAGGATAATCAAAATATATGGATCAAAATATACGACGTTCTTGCACGATACAGATCATTATCGTAATTAACCACTTATCCCTCGTCCCGCCTATTATTTATATTCTCATTTCAACAGACCCCTTAATTTAGAGTTATATCGATGAAGCATTGAAAGGAAGAACTTCTACCCAGCCTCCGACTCAATATTCTCGACTTCGCTTACGCCGTTTGCGAATAGATATATATCACGATGGAAGAACACTGCTTTATAAGCAAGGCTTCGTTAAACGTAGCCTTTAAAGCGCAAAGGAGAAACTTGTGCTGAAGTGGTTTCAAGATCTCACGAAGAGTCTTGCGTAGCGGGAAATCGTGAGACAGGATGGTGGATATCAAGACGCTGACCGTTGGCTACACAAAGAATATTGAGCTGACTGAGAAAGTCACGCGGCTGAAAGGAAGACGGCAGAAGCGTTATTTCTTCAGGGGGTAGCAATCTGTTGGGGATCGTTGGGAATTCTGCCGGGGATATCGTTCGGTCTGAAAATAATCCGGTATCAGAGTCGGGCAATACTACGTGAAAGAAGCCTAGATGTACTATATCGAGGAAGGGAAGGCAATAAAATCCATTGATGCCTAAGAGAATCCCATACTGAACAAATGTTGAATGCCACAGAAAGCAACTCAACCAACCCTCCACCATCGACACTCCCCAAATGTCCTGCACTGGAGTAATGCCAATAGTCCCACGGGTCACCGCTCTTTCTCTCCATACAAGCACCCGATCCATGTTTCACTTTGATAACACATTATGCACATTAGCAGCGTGATTCTTGAAATGGTTCACACCCTGGAGCGAGATATCACACGAAGGGTGAGGGCATACAATCGGTACGTTGGGGTCGTAGTGATTCAGATGTAGATCGTCAACGTGCCTCCGGAGGCTGTCGATACGCGAGTAAGATGCAGTCCTTGCTTCGAATGCCAACTCAGCGTCATCAAGGCAGAAGAGGTATATAGTACTCGATAGCACGATGGGGATCAGCTCCATGGTTTTAAAGGCATTTTGCAAATCTCGAATATCGTTTCGAATTTCTTTCGGGTCAGACGCGATGTCTTTAATCTAAGCACTGGCGTTCTTACTAGCGCTTGATGCGGGATTTATATCATGGGGTTCACGTATATGACATAGGTCGATAAGATTTTGAAGCGCTTCTTTACGTCGATCACGTTAGCTTACTGTTGTATTGTCGAGAGTGACTTGACGAAAAACACTGACTAGATTGACTCGAGCCGCCAAAACGTAAATTAGAAGAACTGGATCATAGATGATTGGGACGCCACTTTTGGTTTGACGGATATCGTTGTTGTCGATATCGTCGAAGAATCGTCTCCTCTTCTCGTCGGTTGCTTTCCTAAGAAGCTTTTTGCGCAGATTGCTCCGCGAAATTTGTAGTATTTTCGCACGCTCCTTCTGAGCTTCATTCGCTATTATCTTGCCTGTGTGTAGGTCGTGTTTCTTGTAGATGCTGGCCCGATGCTCCTTGATACGTGCTTCAAGAGAAACATACTTCAAGAGAAACATACTTCTAATTCGCAAGTGCAGCATGTCGCTCCTCAGTGTCTAAACATAAAGGAGCTCGTGGATCGCGATTAATGTCGATATGACCAACAGACGCGAGCAACGAGCTCCTTGAGGGTATCTTAAGAACGGCTGCGGAGACATCGATGCTGACGACTCGATTTTGGTAATGTTTCTCATAGATAGAGCTGTTGGTGTGGCCCATAATCAGATTCCGCTCTGCAGAAGTTGCGATCTCTGTTTTGGATCTTAGCCAATCACCGTCGATGTGAATCCTTTTAAACACTCACTGTTTATAACCTGAGCGGCCCCACGGCGAAAAGTATAGGCGGTGAGACCAGCCTGGAAACCGGCTCCTGAACCTAAGGCACTCATCTGAGATGCGTAGAATGCATATAATAACGCTTTCGCTGATAAGATGACAAGCCCGTTTATCGTGAAACACGCTCTGCGGAAGATTAAGCGAAGCATCCATTCTTCCTTCCATTTGAGACGAGTTGACTCCTTGAATATAGATATTGTGTGATTATAAATATCTTGAACGAATTATATATCGTCAGAGTCAAAAGCATTGTCGGCAAAAGCCAGACTCAGCATATGCAGGATAGGGCAAAACAGGAGGCAGTCGTCTTCGTAAAAGACGAAGATTACACTAGAAGTCATGCACTGGTAAGCGCGTAATCTCCGACACGTGTAGGATGTTACTTACGGTTTCATTGATTCCCGCTCGCCCTTCCAAAGCTTGATAGTCACTTTTATGAGAAGTACCATCTAACTGAGATCTTCAGGATTCCTGATAAGTCGTAGGACCATATCCCGGTATAGGAGGGCTTGGTTGGATTCATAATAGTAGCCGCTCTCGATAAGAGCATCGGGCCGCACTGTTGTAAGGGCAATCAAAAGCGTGATGAAGCTTTGTTGTACACGTTGACGCTCTACAGGATAGATATGTGTATCTTGCGTCCAGAGGTACATTAGAAGATGATGAAGATCGTTCTCGTTGGCAGATTCTTTAGGAGAGAGCGTCGGGTCCAAGTCAAAGTCTTTCATTAATGTGGTGCGACTATACTGTCAGAGGCTTAGTTACTGAAATTAAAGGGGGACTGTTTAACGTACGGTGTTGATCTTCCAATTCATGCCCTCGTTCATATTTCGCTCGACGTCATCTCTGTACATCATACTCCAGGTTTTGATTTCGTTCAAGAGACCTCTGACCTTTCGTATCTCTCTTTTCTGTAGATACCATCTGAAGAATACTTGTAGCTCTCGAAGGGAGAGGTTGCGGAGGCGCTCAATCGAATCATCCGTTCGCAAGACCTCTTAACAAAACCTATGCTCACGCAATCAGCTTAGTATTATCGCGGTGGATAGAAGTGCGCACTGTCTCCATTCACGCCGCATATATCCAATCTTTTGTAGAACCGCGGGTGAGCGTTTCGGCTTGACGATCTCGTCCTCTGGCTGACCAAGAAGCGCTTGGTAATATTCGGGCCTGCGGGGATTCGTAGCTGTTGGGATATGCATCATCAGGAATAAGAGAAGAATCGCGATTGAGGAAATCTTGATAGGAGGAAGCCTTGAAGGGTGATTGATTTAATCGACTTGAGATGGGACGTGTTGATTGAGTCATGGTCGAGGACTGCTGTTTATATCTCGTTAGACAGGCTTTAGCTAGATAAACGTCAGTTGGGCTATGCCGGCATAGGAGCACAAAAGATGTGATAGAGATATCAAAAGCAACGAGGATGTTCGGCTCCAGCCGAGCCAATTCTAGCGTGCTTTCCACGTTACCAATACAGAAGCTTGGCATCACAGAGTATCGATCTGATAAGATAAACAATCTTTCCAAATCAATCCCATCCTGCTTAATGTAGACTGTTGGATACTCCAGGATACTAAGGGATGTATCTACAGGCTAGCTTTTTAGGGGTTACATATCAGTAAGGTATTTGAGGTTCTGACGGATGTAACGAACAACCTTGAAATTCGATCGAGAGAAAAGCTGACCTTTCTTATCTAACTCATGCTGGTGAGAGAAAGCTTGCGCTTCTCAAAGCCCCAGGCTTTCAGCACTTCTTGTACTTCTTCCGCGATCCCTATGGAACAGATTTGTTACGCGCAACCGTGCCTCTACCGTCAACCTCGCCAGGATCCAAATGATATTGAAAAGGGTGTCTTTAAGCTGCATTATGTAGACTAGACGCTGAACACGGCGTCGGAAACAAGGGTGGCACCATGAAACTCGTTCTGCATGGTGAAGAGACTATCGACGAAGGTAACAATAATGTAACAGCAACGCAGTGAGTGAGGTATAGGGCTCGAGTGTCCAACTCTCCCCTTCCGTGCGTCAGTAATAGTCTACGAAAGCCTCTCCGCCTATGTCGGGTGAAGATAATCGAAACCTAGGCAAGCTGAGAGGGTTAATCTGCGTCCTGAATTGAGCTGGTGATTATGGATGAGGAAGGATGGAGAAAGTTTTTGGCTCCAATTTTGTTTTACTGTTCAGCCCTATTCAACCGTCGGCACGAGGGAAAGTTGGCCGGCGGATGCTGTAGGCGAGTTTGCTTTTTGATGAAAATTCTTTCTCCTTCAACCCCACCTTTGGCCACATAAAAAGTACCATTTCCTTCCTGCCCCAGTTACGCACTTCCAGGCAAATCACTTCGCCAACCAGTCTCGTGTGTGAACAGATTGCGCAATCAGACCCTTTATTCTGGATCTCTAACGCTTACAACATCTCCACCACCAACCCCTCCGCTTCGCCCCGACTTTCTCCTTAACCTGGACACCTCCATACACTGAGTGCAAGGAGCACCGTCGCTCGTATGCGTTGTTCGCCTACCGTCTATACTTCTCAGGTATGTTCTCTACAGCCCATCGACCTCCATTTGCTTGTAGCGGCTGCCGGCTGCCATTCCCTTCATGCCAGGAATTTCTGCTAAATGCTTATTAACCTAGGATTACATCTCTGGTGAATGATTTCTACCATGCCTATATTATCTCCACCCTGACAATCCTTTCGCAGATCATATCTGGAAAGCTTCGGTAAATTGAAAAAGCCACTGCACCAAAGGAATACTATACATATCTCAGAAATGAACCCGACAACATTCACCCGTCTCCCAACGCCCACCATGGGGCTGCTGAGCGTTGGCGCGAAGTCAGTGATGGGCAAGAGGCCAATTATCTCTCGGCTGCAGACTCGCTCTTTCGCCAAGGTTGAAGCCAACACGCCTCGCCAACAACCTACGCCGTCCGGGCAGAGAAGGACAGCCGCCTCTTTTGATACGGCCAATTTGACTATCAAAGTGGGTCTATAACAGCAATGGCTCTTAGCAATGGTAATGACACATTGATAGAACGGCCCGGTGTTCAATGGAAAATCCTTCGGCGCAAGGTAATACAAAAGACCTTTCATACATGAGCGATCAACGACTTACAAACGGTTAGGAGCAATGTATCGGGAGAAGCCGTGTTCACCACTTCTTTGGTCGGCTACCCCGAGTCACTTACGGATCCTTCATACCGTGGGCAGATGTACGTCCTTTTGTATCGATCAAGTCAAGCCATATCACAAGACGCAGAATCTTTCCTTGGGTTGGAGATGCTGATTGAGCGTCATTCTCCAGTCTCGTATTCACTCAACCCTTGATAGGTAATTACGGGGTGCCGTCTTCTGCCAGAGATGAAAACGGCCTGTTGAAATACTTCGAGTCGCCGGTACGTACATAACGAGTGTCTTCCCAGGCATAGCAGACCGAGTCTTGGAATGTTCTATGGAGGCCAGAGTCTTATTGCGATCCTCATGTGTCCTATCACTTGAGTCGTTCGCTTGGAAAAAATAATGCTGACGGTGACCTGTGCATAGAACATTCAAGCCGTGGGTGTAGTTGTGGCCGATGTTGCAACTAACTATTCACACTGGACCGCTGTGGAAAGTCTCTCCGAATGGTGCGCACGAGAGGGTGTTGTACGTTTCGTCTTTCTCCGCTTGATACCTTGCTTGAGGTGTTCATCAGCATCCCCCTTCCCCAACCTAAAAGAAAAAAGGGGATGAAGAAAGAAAAGGCTGACTTGTGAAAAGCCTGCCATTACTGGGGTCGATACTCGAGCAATTGTAACGTATCTGCGCGAGCAAGGGAGTACTCTCGCGAAGATAACGATAGGCGAAGAGTACGACGAGGAGGTACGTAATTTTCGAGTGAACAATCCTGGCCTGGCACTGCTCAGTGAACCTCAAAAGAGCTCCGGAAGCCAAAAGTCCTTCTGATGGAGCATCATCCTCGGACGCAGTCAAAAGGAAGAAGATATGCTGACTTGAAGCACTCCACAGCAAGATGAGGCGTTTGTCGATCCAGAAGTAAGTATCCCGCTATTTCTACGCCTATGGCAAACTAAACGTTTGTAGCAAATAAATCTGGTTCGCAAAGTCTCGACCAAACAACCGTTCCACGTCAGCTCAGGCACAGGAGATATGCATGTCGCATTGATTGATTGTGGGGTGAGTCATCTAACAGGCACCTTTTACTCTTATTGACTAAATCTGCCCCAATGACTAAATCGCAATTCTGACTTTCTACATTCAGGTAAAGGAAAATATATTACGCAGTCTCGTCGGCCGTGGTGTGTACATATGTATCGAACATCCTCGAACTGAACGGGAGCTGACTCCAAACCCTTCGAAGGCTGCTCTGTGACTTGTTTCCCCTTTGATTATCCCTTGGAGAAAGTCGGTACGTACTTTTCTAAGTACACGTTCCCTAATTTTTCATACGGCGCCCGTGAAAAAGGCTTGGCACTTAGGGCTGAAGATATGAACCCAAACCCTGCCAGTCGACGAAATACCTTCCAGAAGAGGCAACACTGATTCCGCATTTGCATATAGCACACCATTTCGATGGAATCTTTATCAGCAATGGCCCGGGCGACCCTACCCATTGCACAGATACAGTCATGACCCGTAAGCCTATCTTCTTCCCTCACTCCCTCGCCGGGTTGTGTCATAAGTCTGAATGCCGAGGTCGGCCACTCTGGGATTCTTGAAAATATTTCTTCTACATTACCATAGTATTACTATCTATGAGAGGAGGGTTGGGTGTAGGTTCATTCGGTGATTCCATGTTGTTGGTGTGATATTCTTTCTACTTGTTTGAAAATTTGTGTGGAAGCCTCAAGCCGGGCCTCGGTGTTCAGACTTATGACCCCTGGTGCCTGAAGCCCACTTGATCAGTTGCTGATGACTTAGTCCGCACTATCTTTCAGACCTCACAACTTCCCATTTTTGGGATTTGCCTGGGACATCAGCTGGTAGCCTTGGCTGCAGGAGCCCGAACTAGCAAGCTCAAGGTAAGTAAAGAAGCGAGTCGTAACGTAATATGTTAATCAAAAAGTTCAGTATGGGAACCGGGCTCACAACATTCCTTGTTTGGACCTGACGACTGGGCGTGTGCATATCACATCGCAAAATCACGGTTACGCCGTTGACGCGCAGACACTGCCTTCCGATTTCAAAGAGGTGAGAATCTACGTAGTCACAGTTCCCCTCCAAATATCAGTACGGTTAACGCTATGTAACAGTACTTTGTGAATCTCAATGATTCTTCCAACGAGGGCATTATACACAAATCGCGCCCCATCTTCTCCACGCAGTTTCATCCCGAAGCAAAGGGCGGACCGTTGGATTCTAGCTACCTCTTCGACAACTACCTAGAGAGCGTTAAGAGATACAAAGATAGCCAAGCCATCCTCCAGCCCAACAGGGACAACAGACCCAACCCGCTGTTAGTGGATCTGTTGGCAAAGGAGAGAGTGGATGTCGTGCCCACTCTAGGCATGGAGAACATGGCACGGGCTAGTGCTGCCAAGGGAGCCAGTGCCGAACCTGAGGCGAGGGCTGCAGCTGCGGCTTGATTTGTCTTGTAAGAGGATGAGAATGAGTATGCGTTTCGAGCTGGGCTGAGATTTTTAGAGTGCTGCTGTCCAATCTACAAGGAATTGCAAACAAAAACTTACGGCTGACTTTTGAATCCACGTGCTGAACTTAACTCAAACTACATCTCTAAGTACCGTGCCCATCTACTAACATTCGTACGGTTACAGTGGCGTTGATCACTTGAATTTTCCCATGCTATCTAGTTGAATTAGCTCAAGATTTATTCCTTTCTATACCTCGCTCACCGAACACAGCAACTCGCGGAATTCAACCATGGCTCCTTGCCAAGAAATCTGTCATGGCTGAGACTACCTAAGTCTTGCGTCGTATACTTTATGTGAAACTAATAGCCTTCATGTCTTTTCCCTTGGGGGGGGGGGGGGGGGGGGGGGGGGGGGGGGGGGGGGGGGGGGGGGGGGGGGGGGGGGGGGGGGGGGGGGGGG
>JANQBS010000469.1:0-20019 GCA_033085395.1 Xanthoparmelia taractica | reverse complement strand
TATCTTATACCTTTCGATATGATATTCGAAAAACTAATCCCATATCATCAAATATACCACACCTTTCCGACCCGTAGGCGTACCCGGCTTATATCCCGATAGGGGACCTCTAAGGCGACTTCGCACATGTCTCGATAGGGGATTTCTAAGGCGACCTCGCATATAGTATAATAATAGCGTATTGCGCTAATTTTAGGGGCACAGTGACGTAATCCCGCACACCCTTATTATAGAAACGTATAATCGTCTATATTTCATAGCGACCTCTAAATGCGGTGACGCATTACGTTAATTAGTCGATTTCGATACGAGTTTACTAATTAGAGATTGTTCCCTCTCGAATTAATTCTTTTATAATCTTAAATCTCTCGTGATTACGAGAACGTAACCTTAGAGAGAGGAATAGTTATAAGGGAGAAGTTGACTTATAGGGCCTAATAGGGGGATATCGTGCATGAAGCGCGATATACTCCCAAAGCTTTTAACCTTATAACCTAGTTATAGTCGTCTTGACACGACTCGACGTCTTAATAAAGCGATCTCGAGAAACCTTTCTATTAAGCTTTAAGACGTAATACTATCTTCTCTATATTACTCTTTATCTTCTTTAACTAATATTCGCGCTAGATATAAGATATAAATAAACTTTCTTTTTATCGATTTTTTCTTATTTTTTATAATTCTTTATTTTCTTAATTCTAATATTTATTTTTATATTTATTAAATAAACGTTAATCGAATCGTTTAACTCTATTTCGATATATTTAGCGAAAGAATTCTTTAGTTATATATTCTTATTTACGCTATAAAAAGTTTTCTTCTTAAAAAAAAGTATCGTATTCTCGATAATAATAATATCTATAATAAATGCGTTCGTCTCGATCGTCGTTATAATCTTTTTTTAAGAGTATTTATATATAATATTTATCTCTCTTATTCTATTTCTAACTAATTTATTTAATAGTTTATTATATTAAGCTTATTAAGAATCGCGTTAAGATCGATCTTAAGACTATTATAAAGAACGCGAATAATAAATATTAAGAGCTTATCTTAGCTCTTTAGAAGTAAAAACGATTATTTAAGATTTAATACTCGCTTAATCGTCGTAAAGACGATTTTATTCGTTAAAAAATTAAAACTTTTCGATAATTAAATAATCTAAAGTTAATTAATTTAGACGAGACTAAGTCGAGCTTAATAGAAATTAATAATAATTATATTTTAGAGTTATCGAAAGCGAAGACTTAGATAAGTCTTAATATCTTTAGCTTTGGCGCTTTTTTTTTTTAGTTTTCGGTTTTCGATTCTTCTAATATTTTTTCTAAATAGAGCTATTAATCAAGAGGTTTGAGGGGCTGAGTAATAACACGGATGTTGAAGGGTGTAAAGCTCCTTGAGATGGCTAGGTTGTATGAGTTTGAGTGGGTATACTGAGGTGCTGTAGGCATTTTACATAGGTATTGTCCGAAGGTTCAACGGACTTCGGGTCCCCAGCAGCGCATCGAAGAGGACGTGGGCATCTGAACTAAAGACTATCCTACTATAAAGCTATAAGAAAGACTTTTATGAAATTGTTCGGCTCGGTCAAAGCATCTCATAAGGCACTACAAGTCGCAGTGGCAGTCCAGAGATAAGCCTTTATTTCCACGACTGCCTGAAAGGTATCTTTGCGATAGTTATCGAGAACATATTCGGATAACAGCATAGAAGGTGCATTTTAGTTAATGAAGGAGGAAATGCAAATGTGAAATACGCATAACCATACGTAATTCAACGTCGATCGCGTAGATGCGTTATATTTGGATGTAATAAAAATGAATCATCTATCATATTCAGTCGAGTGTCATGATTGGGAAGCTTATCATTTGCGACTTGTAGAGGGTTCATGGGAATGAATTCATGACCTGCGTTTCCCAAAATGCCAATAAGTCACGAGGACAGCCAACACCGTGGGATTACAATCCACTCGTCACTGAAATATTAGACAAAGTCCTCTATCTGGGTGCGGGTCTCGTCCGTCGTCGTACCTCTTGCTGGGTTTGCAGATGCATCGGGATGAGGTTCCAGAACAATATCATTGGTAGGTGAGCTAATCCACTCGTCTATCTCATCCCTCGGCAGTTCGGTCGCGTGTATCGAGGAGATATCGCTAGAGTCTGAATCAGATTCGCTATCCGAGGACTCCTGGGTTAGAGGAAATTGTGCCTTCTGGTCTGCTGCTGGCGGATATCGTTTGACACGGTGATGTTTGACCGGCCGAGGAGGAGACTTGAGCCAACCGTATAGTTTCTTCAAGATACGAACCCAAGCACTTTGAACAGAGCTTGGCTTCGAAGCAGTAGTCTTCTCAGAAATGCTATCCTTGTCTTTCGCGTTGGTCCCATCTACGTCTCGCCTCCCAATGGCCTTCCCGTCCCCCAGCCGATTCTGTGTACTGCGCAACGTCGCCAATATCAATATAAGTGTATCGTACATCATAAGTAGCAGTACTTCTACTATGAATACGAGTGTACAAGCCGGTAAAGAAATCAAAGCTAGTAGGGTCCTGACGATGAGATGAAGGGACGGTCCATTCCAATTTTTCCAAGCACGAAAGCCACTGCGAACGAGAATCCTCGGCAGTCGGAAACAATAACATAGCCAAAAGAAGAAATACCACCACTTGCTCTCAGCTGGCAGGCGTTTCTTCGTGTCCATCCCCGTGACTTGGAGCTGAGCAGCCTCGGTGAGCTCTTTCGAGACTCTACTCCAGTCGGACACCGATGAATTCTTACTAGCTGCCATCTTTTCTCTTGCGTTGTGTTTGGCTTTGTCGAACCAGAACCTCAACTTGCGGTTGAGTAAATTCATGTTTGCGAGAAGAAGGATAGTGAGCGCGAGTGCGATGACGGTCGTTGGTCCCATTACAGCTAATGTGGTGGCTTGCGGCGTGCCTCCCATGCTAAACAAGCTCGATGAAAAGGATAGCGGCAAGAATATTATGGTGACGTAGGTAAAGAGGCGAACATCTTCAGCAGATTGGGTACTCGCATGAGCTTCTTGAAGCTGCTTATAGCTAACCAAGTTGCTGTACCATTGATCAGCATACTTTCGTTGCTCTCCAAGCTGATTGTGCTGTATGCGTAATTTTTGGAGGTCGATTTTGCACTTTTGTGTCAAGTGTTTGAGCATTTCCCCGTAGCGATCCTCATCCTTGAGAGACCACCTACTACGAAGGCCTCTAGTATCTTCTCGTTTTTCCCAGTCTTCAATTACTTTAATGGAGAGATCCAACTTCTGTAACACCTCTTGAAGGATCTCACTAGCCTCCAAATGGAATTGCAGACCAGAGTAGTGGTAGATAAACTCGAAGCTTTGGTTTTTGGGGGATACAGCAAGCTCGGTCCTGAACGCAGAAAGTATTATGTCAATACTCATAACCATTTCATTGAGCATTCGCTCGACGTAGAAAATTTCCAAAGTCTTTCTCTGGCCCTGTTTTTCGTAGAGTTCTTCTCTGGTCATGGATGAGTCATAATATTGCTGAACGAGTCCTTTAAAGCCAATGGTCTCCGAAGAGAGGAAGACGCAACTCCAGAATCGGTCCCGGAGGTCACCGACAAAACGAAAACTCAGAGCGACTGGCGCAATATTACGGCGTTTTTGATTTTGCGAAAGACTTGGCATCTCCCTTGAATGGCTCCGTCTAGGAGAGTCTGTGGCATCAAGTAGCTGGTAAAATCCAAGATGGAACTCTGTCTCCCAGAGATTCGCTGTCAAGTCAGCGCGTTCACCGAAGAAATTCTCCAGAGCGTCGTTCCGACTAAAGAACAACCAAAGGAATGGTTTTTCCTGTTGGGGAGAAGAAAGCCAGCACATCAAAGCACTATCCTTATCCTGACTTGACAACTCGATAAGCCGTTTCTTCGCTTGATCAGGAGTCCGTGGTTTAAGTAGCTGAGCCCAAAATAACGCGCTATCGTAATATATCGTTATATTGAGCTGGCGCTTGGGGAAGGCATCTTCGGGGTTTGTACGCTTTTTGACACCAGAGTCGACCATGGCAGGCATATCTGAGGGATGAAGATCGTATATTCCTTGGAAATCTTGTGAATCTTTGTACCTATCGACTGCAGACTTCAAGCCTTCAATCGAGCTAAGCTGCTTCAAGTCCTGTTTGGAGCTTATGACCAGGGGCTGTTCATGGATAAAGGCAGGATAATGATACATCCAATCGGGCAAGAATCCAGTGTCGCAAACGTTCTTCTGGTCGACTCTAGAGAAGGTGCTTAGGGCTCCCGTCCTTTTTGTCGTCTTGCGATTCTGGGTCCTTGATCTAGTGTTCGCGGTCGATATCTGTCGCTGTGAATTATCAACATAGCCTTGTCCTTCTTGGCGACCGTTTGAAGGGCTTAGAAGCTTGTCAGCAAAGCCCATGATCCTGACGCCGACATTCGAGGAAAAGAGCGCCTGATATTAACTTACAACAGCGTTCGGCATTCCTCGTATAGACTAGCCATTAGTACAGAGAGCGGCTCATACCAAACCCCTGACCAGGATTGTATTTGTTCTGGCTGGTCCAACGCTGTTGTCACTGCAAAACAGCCCGAGTCATATGATGCAGCGGAAAGTCTTTTTCGCAAGAGGACCTCTTTGGATTTCACATCTTCGATTTTGTCTTCATTTATCCTGACAATATCAAGACCTATCTTGAGACCTAGTAGAGCCAGAGCGATCAGCCTGGTCTCCCAAGAGGACGTAGTGTTTTTCTCTTCTTGAATGTTGATGGTCGCATGCCAAGCGTCCTGGTCCTGCGGATTTTCGAACATGCCGAAGATGTATGCTTCAAGAGTAGTGATGTCGGTCGGTTGAACCTCGAAAATGTATTCACTTATCGTTCTGTGGAAGACTATAAGTTGTTGATCTCTCCTACGAATCGCTCCATCTTGAAGGGGATTCTCAACCTTGTTTCTTGGATCCCCAGACATGGGAGAGTTATCAAAAGGCCCGGTGAAGGCTGTCGACTCGCCCACAGTTGCCCTAATACTATTTGTGGTTGTATCAGTAGCATTAGATTCACCAACTCTTTTGAAGACTTTGAACGTATTGATGATGTTAGACTGAACGTTCTCCGGGCTAAGAGTCGGTGGGCGTGAGTTGAAAGTCTCTCGCACCTTTTGGGTTTTGAGTCTGGCCGTATCTTCCGGATTTCTATTTTGGATTTTGATTGTGTGTTCTATCGATGCGATCAAATGTTCAGGTTGCATAAGGGCCAGCCACAATACGCTAAAGTCCGAGAGGTAGTACTGAGGAAACGCTTGGTTTATGGTATCTCGATCACGAGATAAGCTGTCATGCTGCGGCTTCAAACTCTCAATATTTTCGTTTTCCACCCAGAGGTTAGCCATGTGCTGAGTGCTGGCCAAATACGAGAGCCATTTCTCTAATGCCGGATGCAGAAGTCCCAGCACTGATTCCCATTTCTCATTCCATATCCCGTGATAGAGGCACAGCTTCAAGAAGTGGAAAGCTCCTTCGACGACATCGGACAAAGGATTTTCTTCTGACGGATTTTCCACAGACGAATTTTCTGATGCGCCACCCACAGAATATTGAGCATACCATGTATCGAGGGTAGGAGCAATCTTGAACACCCAGACAAGGTGAGCTTCGCATGTTGCTTGAATGCGTTTCGCGTCCACGCTTTCATGATGATTTATCTTGGATAAGTACTGGTGATACTGAATCAAGAACTTGAACTGGAAACTACACCACATGAGCATACCTTGTTTGGGTTAAGAATCATGTTAACTTACAATGCGCTTCTTCCTTCATACGCGCATTCCACCGGATCTGCATCTACGAATATGATGCCAGAGACGTCCTTGCCTCTGATCGGAATACTGCACAAGGACAGAAGGGTTTCTAGATACCTCGAGAGAACAAAACCGAAAGGATGATCTTTGCTAGGTGACTGCGAATATTGAACTTGGGATAAAGTATCGTTGATATCGATATACTTAATAGATGAAGCTGACAGTCCATCAATGCTCTCTGGTGTAGCTCCGAGACTACGTAGACATGAAGACAGTCCACTTCTAGCAAAGACTTCGTTGGTTTTGTATGTAGGATCACCGTTGGATTCTTCAATAGCACGTAGATAGAACTTCTGAGCATCTGCAAATTGGCCGAGTCTCCTCTTGATGAAACCTAGGTTGCTGAAAAGAGTTCGACGGCTAGCAGATCCTTGGTCTAGGAAGCGAGTATAGATTGTGGATGCCTGTTCATAATGACCTTGATTTACTTTTGCCCATGCAATCCTCTCCCAAACTGGAGCTGAGACAAGTTCCAACACCGAAGTATTTGTTGTGAGATGCTGCAAAGATTGTTGATAGAGGTTCTCAGCCTCGGAGAATCTACCTAGGTTCAGATATATTGAGGCGAGTCGTATCCGCACTTCCGACCAAAGTTTGGCGGTCTTCGCTTTTTTGCCCTCTCCGTTTGATATATCCTGAACAAGATCTTCCATTTGCTTCAAGCCATCAGAGTACCAACCATGTTCTAGAAGGAACGTGGCGTAGCGAAAACGGACTACACCCAGAAGATCGATGTCTTCTTTGTGTACTCTTTCTGCAATTAGGGAGGCTGTGAAAAAGTAGTACCTCGCTTCTCCGACTTGTCCAACGCTAGCAAGAGCTTGTCCAAGACGAAGTCTTTTCTGGATGGGTCGAATGACTTGAGCCATGCGCCTTGTATCAGAGGTATCGAAAGAGGAATCTTCCCATTGGCGAGTGAGCGCATTCTCCTCGTGTCGAATTTTTGATATTATTCTCTCATTATCGTCCAATAGACCCTGTCTATTTACAGCACGATCCTTTGATTGCGCACTAACTGATTTCGACGCTGATTGATCCAAGACTTTTTCAGGCTGTAAAGGCCCGGAAATCTTAACAATAGCGCAAAGCTCTTGTGATGAACCTCTAGGTACGACTAATGTGTTGTGGAACTTTGCAAAGTTCGTTCTCTTGTGTGTTTGAGGTCGCCGATCTCCGGGGCTTGTTTGCAACGTTTCGAGAATGTATCGAGAGCGATATAAACGTTCGAGCAATGAACTCATGCTTCTTTGATCAACGATCGCGTCACGGAGGGCTTTTTCAATCCTTGGCAGCCCTTGATCGCCGACTTCAGAATCTCTGTTGCCACCTGCTTCGTCTTCGCCGTCACTGGGTTGATTGTCCATCCAAATCGATATTCTTTGCTTGTTGAGAAAGACTGCGATCTCAAAGTGCACATCATTGAGCTCATTGCTCACTAAGAGCTCTGAATTTTGAGAAAGCATTAGCCTTTCGGAAGTTTTCTGGACTGGAATAGGCCGGAAAATTTCAGTCTCAAGATCATGGTCCCGGAATAAGATATCGGTGCTGATGATGTACGGCAAAGATATGTCGTCGTCCCCATCATTACGAATCTGATATTGCTGAACGACCGACTGCAATGTAACGTAGTACTGAAGTCTAATTTCCATGCCACGAAAATGATAAATGAATCTTGGCCAGCGATTGTATACCCAGTGCACGTTGATAGGATGAAGATTCAGGTTCAGGGAAAGACCTATGCCATTTCCTGACCCCTGTGGGAGGTTCAAAGCTTTTTGGAGCATCTTCGTCCTTGGCTGATAACCCTGGCCTTTCTCTATACTATTCCTATAATCGACACCGGCCAGTTTGCCTTTTGTGCAACTGGCTAGTTGCAAAAGTTCTCCAGCAGGGGTAGCCCAAGCCAGTGTGCCGTCTGCACCGAAAGGGTAAACGGATTTGGTCTTTGAGGGAGGTTCAAGACGAGAGGCAGCTTCAGCAGGGACTTCGAAGACCTTATCCGAGCCTCCATGATCTTTTCTTGGGCCTGGAAGTCGTTACAATGTTGGTACACGCGTGACCCAAAATCTCGAAAGTAACCTACCAATGTCCACAAGCCCTTGATCAAAGCAGCCGAGCTCTGCCTCGAGATCTGCAATGGGGATAAGATCCATATCCCAGTACGTCAGTGCCAAGTAGAAAACAGTATGACTCAAGTTCAGTCAAACAGTGACTTGTAAGCCGAGCAGCTCTTTTAATATATCAAAAATTCGCTATTGAGCGGGGAAAATTTCCATCCCAGAATTGGACGCCGCCTACTTGGAGGAGCTACATGATCTGCGCTTAATGGTGATGGGCTCTGCATTCCCATTGGAGGCCCAATCACTGTCGTGCATGAACCTCCAAACACTCCAAAGCCACTGACTTCACCTACCTTATCTGTACTACCCTCAAGTCACCCAATAATCTTGCCCCACACTAGGCTCGTACCTCGCCCAAGCTTACTGTTGGAATTCAGCATCTCAGCCCTATCCTTGGCACACGCACATAAGTAGCAGCAAACCTCCATAGAATAACAATCCAAGCCGTCATCAAATTCCAACACTTACCCTATCGCGCAACCATGGCCAAATTTGAGCGCCTTGAGGTGGCCCTCATCGGAGAATCATTTGGGGTGTTGTCGGCGCAGTTTTCCGACATTCTCGCAAATGAAGACAGATACTCTTGAACCTCAGCCACCCCGAAGTGTCAATAGGGGTTTCAACGTTACTTGTACTGGTAGAATAATTTTCTATAAGTAGCTACTAGTTCATTTGAAGCACGTTCGAGAGTGGGTGACAAAAGTCGTCGCATAAATTGGTAGGGCTTAGCTGGGATCTACCTTAGATTATACATGCCGAAGTTCAACCGCGACTAGCGTATATCATCCGAATTTTACTGCTATATAATCCGGCCTACATCTTGTCAAAAATCCGTCCTTAAGCATATTAGAATAGATATCACTTAATTTATTGTCTCTTAGCGCGAGAAAGCTCTTTTAGTCGGTGATTACGCATCTTATAGAAAGTAGCTTTCTCGATAACTACTTATTATACGAAAGAAGCTTTACTTCACCTCGACTAAAGATAAAAAGTATATAATAAGATATGCGATCGCGGCTAAAGATATAGCAAGAAATTATAAATATATCGACTCTAGAGCTTTAATCTATAAAATCTTATTCAACCTTTTAAATTTATATATTTATTTCTACTTTCTTTTAAGCGAGTATAGACTCTAGCGATATATATAAAATTAACGTATTCTACGGAATTCGAAGCTTATAGTATTACTAAATTAACGAAGTCTTATATTCGCTCTCGCCTTTATAAAGCTAATATCTACGCTAAATAATTTATAAACTTACTTAAAAATAAAGAAGTTATTAAGACTATATCGAAGACTCTACTCGAAGCACGAGCGTATTACATATTATTATAGAATATTATTAAATTCGAAAAGTAGAGCTAAGATAATTGTCTACGCGAGTACTCGAAAGCTCGAATTATATATATCACGATTACTTAGAGCAGAGATTTAGAATAGAATAATCTTTTTTAGAATCTCTTAAATATTATAATCGACCTTAATATACGATACGCCGCCTATCAACTGAAATTATCTTAAATTATATCGATCGATAGCATTATCTTACGCTATATTTCTAGAGATAGCGTCTTCGTTCGAGAAATCTTAAAAGAATATTTAGATGCATTAAATAATTTAGTTATTACTTAAAAGAGAACGCTAAGCGATAATACTAAAAATATATTAAAGACGATTTAATGGCGATCACGCGTCGTAAATCTCGAAGACGTAATTATCGCTATAGCTTTAGCGATAGTCTTTAATGTGGAAATTAAGCTCTTCGCCTATTTAGCGTCGAATCTAGATATAGCACCTTAAGAGAAAGTAATCGCTTATAATAAAGTTTTTATTCTTAGTTAAGACGCAGTCGACGTTATAAAAACTACTCTTAACGAGCTTTTTATAAAAGATATTTTCTAAGGAGATCGACGTATATAGACGTTGCAAATTATTAGAATTGTAATTAATTACGTATTAATCGAATAGCGAATTAATAGAAATCGAATTCTCTGCGGGAGATAAGACGGGGTGTTACTCGAATTAGAAATATATAAGAAGTCTTGAAAAGACGTTAAGGCGACGAAAGTTTAGAAAGAGAGTATTAAACGAAAACTTATTAGTACGGGTCGAAAAGGTGTGGTATCTAAACATAGTCGTTTTTAACTTTTTTTTAACTTTTTTTAGAAAAATTATATCTTTTTAATCTATTTATAGAATTTTATAATTATATAAGCGTTCGCTTAAGCTTTTTACGTATTTTTAGAATATAAATAAATATTACGTAATATATTTATTAAAAACCTAATGAGAGTATGGGATATCTCATATCTTTCGATATAATATTCGAAAAACTAGTCCCATATCATCAAATATACCACATCTTTCCGACCCGTAACGTCGATCTCACGAAATTAATCACGTATTTATCGAAGATAAAGTCGATATTTATTAAATCGCTATTTTTAAACGTAGCGTTTAATTATATCGAGTATCGAGAACGCGTTCGAAAGATTAACGAAAAATCTATTAATAAAGTTATTGAGAGGGCGAAAGATATAGAAGAGAAGAAACGGGGGTGATTTGAATTTGATCGATAATGAGTGAATACTAATAGAAATCTGCGAATTAGAATTACGGGTCGGAAAGGTGTGGTATGTTTAATGGTATGGGACTAGTTTTTCGAATACCATATCGAAAGATATGGGATATCCTATACTCTCATTGAGTTTTTAATAAATATATTATATAATATTTATTTATATTCTAAAAATAAGTATAAAGCTTAAGCGAACGCTTATATAATTATAAAATTCTATAAATAGATTAAAAAGATATAATTTTTTAAAAAAAGTTAAAAAAAAGTTAAAAACGACTATGTTCAATAGATACCACACCTTTCCGACCCGTAACTCTATCTATCGCGTTTTGTTTAGAATAATTTAAGCTGAAACTCCAAGGCTATAGACGTTAACTTACGAAATTCGATGAGTTTTTTATAATAATTATAGAGGTCGGGTCTATAATGAATATTAGAGAATTTAAAGATATGTAGAAGAGTTCTACGTTTACGTTAGATATTCTACGTATTGAAGTTACTAAACTAATAGGCCTGCACTTAATTATCGTGAATCTATTAGGCTTAATATTAATTATTAATAATAAGTAAACGGAGAATAATATCCGAACGATTTAAGATTTAATTAACTCTTATGTTACGAATTCACGAACGATTATTCTAACTATAATCTAGGTCAATAACAATATCGTTAATTAAGATATTATTTAGAAATTACGATCATTTGATTAAGTGAAGAAAAGAATCGTGAGGGTAATTATTAAATTTAATCTTATTAACGAAGGTACGTAAAAGCGAATTGCTCTACTAATTAAAAACGAAGATACGATTAAGTTAAAGCTTGAATTTTTTTTCGTAAAAAACTTAACGTCTTCGAAATTAAAAAGTGAAATTACGTTCGAGTAAAGATAAAAAGTCGAAACTTGATATTTCTAGTCTCTCTCGTAAAAGAAATAGACTTTAAAAACGAAGCGTATAAAAATTATTTTACTTTAAAGATTCTTATAAACTTTACTAAATTAATATATTAAGCGAGAATTTTCGAAGGTTCGCGAGGAAATAAGAAGTTTAATAAAAAAGATAAAGTAGAAGATTATAGTCTTAGAAGATAATTAATTAACGATTAAACATCTTCGAATATTTCTCTCTCGTCTTGTAATATAGTTTTATAATCTTATTACTTTCGCTCTTTATAATAACTATTATAAAACTAATTTAATCTTCTTCGATATAAGCGAAGTTAAAAATTATTTTATAAGGCTACGAGCTTTTACGTATTATTTTAACTTCGATTTCTTTAGTTATATAAGAGATAATAAATAAAAGAGAAAAATCGTTAGCGATAAACTCGATAAGGATTCGAAATCTATAAAGTCGAAGAAAGATTAATTTTTAATAACGAAACGTGAGATAAGAGAGTAGATTAAAGATATACGTAGTTAATTGTTAAGATTAATAAATAGCGTTTAAGTATAAATTAGATATATATTAATAGTAGAGAAAAAAAGCTATCTAAGAATTATAATTACGTTCTAATATTCGAACTATTTTATATTTAATTAAGTAGATAATATATTATCGCAGACGATTACTTAACGACTCTCTATAGCGAGATCGAGGTATTCGTGAAGATAGTTCTTAATTACATCACGAGAGACGATTAAATACTAGTCGAACTTTTAAAGATAACAAATATTTTCTTATAAAAAAGTAAGTATATCGCGAACGAGAAGCTTTCGAATTAGAACGAGAAGTAGTAGTCAATTACTTATAATTATTAATATACTAATAATATTTAAAACGCTTATTAATAATCGACGCGGAATCTAATTAAAAAGACTATAATTAAGACTTCGGCCGATAATTAAAACGATAAACTTTATATTAATAATAACGTTATTAATGTTAATAAGCTTCTCGCGTTATTATAGAAACGCATTATTATTAATATAAACGTGTAAGCTTATATAGAAGCGCTAGCCGAGCTTTCGACTTATTATAGAATAAGAATATCTTTAATAATCTTGCGTAACGCTAATCGATTTAAATAATATTAAAATTATTTATCGATAACGTGTGTCGATAAGTAATCGAACGTTATCTTCTTAGATTGCTATCGATAATATTTTTACGGGTCGGAAAGGTGTGGTATCTGTTAAACATAGTCGTTTTTAACTTTTATTCAACTTTTTTTAAAAAATTATATCTCTTTAATCTATTTATAGAATCTTATAATTACATAAGCGTTCGCTTAAGCTTTTTACTTATTTTTAGAATATAAATAAATATTACGTAATATATTTATTAAAAACCCAATGGGAGTATGGGATATCCTATATCTTTCGATATGATATTCGAAAAACTAGTCCCATATTATCAAACATACCACACCTTTCCGACCCGTAAATATTTTATTCTAAAAGCGTCGTTACATATAAAGATAAAGATCTTAAACGCATTATAGCTAAAGCGCTAAAGAATATTATAAAGAAAAAGAATCTTCGAGACTTATATAAGAATCTCGAGTGTAGTCTTCGAGATCTTCGTAGATAAATCTTATAGTATTTTGCGAACGATAAGACTGCAGTTAAGTATAGTTCTAACGATGCAATATTATAATAGTCGTATATATATTAAAGTTATAAACTTCTAAGTTAATTATCTCTCTATAAGATTCACTCACGGTGAAACTTAGTATAGAAAAGCGAACCTAATGGAATATAGTAAAAGAATAAGACTCTTAAATATATATTTTCTCGCTACTTCTATTTTTCGTAGTACTCTTAACTCTAAAATTAGTAAAAGATTTGAATATTTATTCTAGATAGAGCTTAATTCGTGTAGATATCGTTCTAAGAGTTCTTGCTTTTATATAATTAGAATTTCTACTTATTAACTCACGTTCTCGAGCTCTCTTAGATAATTTATTTATATAATCCTTTAATAAGTCTAAAATAATAGTAATCTCGAAGATAATTAATAGATTAGGTTTAATAGAGCGATACTCTCTGCTTAATAAAGATTATCTTAAGAGTCTTCAATTAAATCGACTAGAGAATTACTCTTAAACTTATATTCAACTAGATATATTACCTTAAGCCTTCTACGATAGCGCTGAAATTATCGTCGTCTTATAGTCTCTTATAATATTATAAGCTTTCTACTAACGCTCGTAATTCTACGAAATTAGATTCAAGTAAAAATATATAAGATATTCCTTATATATCTTATTGCTATTGTTTTCTTCACATTAATATATCTATTTATAAATTCTTTATTTAACCTAAGCTTCGATAAAGAAGCAAACGAAGTTATCGAGATTTTATATCTTTACGATCGATCGCTATTACTAATAAAGATTATCTTTAATATTTAAATAAAGAATAAAATAATAATATAATCGACGAATTTATTTTAAGTTATTTTTTAAAATTTATATAAATACTTAATGTAAGAGTATCGTAAAAATCTTTTCTATCTTTTAAAGTCTCTTAATAACTTTTAAGATAATCGAGAAAATTACTACGTAGTAAAGTTTTATAATTATATTTAATATATTATATCTCGATCTCCTCTTATAATATTTTTTTAGAACTTAATATAATTCGTAAAGCGTCGCGAATATATCTTTTTCGAAGATATAGAATTAATAATTCGAGATAACGATACTAAATAATATAAGTTAGCTTCTATCTATCTATAAATTTATCGTTTATAGAAATAATTCTTCGATCTTTTCGAGGGCGAGAATAACGTCGAATACGAAGGATCGCTCGCATTAGTTATATAGTCTTCATTAATATATTTTATCTATAATTCGTTATAGAGTTCGGCTTTAGACTCGAACTCCAGCGACCTAACGATAATAATACGTCTCAATTATACTCTTATTACTTTCTATCGAGAAGCACTTTATAAGTTATTAAGATTTTCTAAGTCGAATATATAACGATAGTATATCTTCGAGTAAATTCCCCGTAAGCGAACTTTCGCGTAATCGAATTTCTATAAATATTTACGCGAATTGAGAAGAAAGATAAGAGAATTAAAGGTATCACCGTGATAACATAATGAAAGAGTGACTACTGGCGCTAAGTCGACGCCGATGGGCCGAGTCTCGAATAGTTACTCCGCTTTATATCGTCAGCTATGTCTTAAAATTTTCGCTATAATCTCTATTTAGAACAATTATTATTAGAGTCTAGACTCCCTGTGAGTTCGATATAAGAAATATTCGCTTAGTGTTACTACATTACATCGAGGATTTCGAAGCTAGAGTTCGAGATAATTCAATACGAATTTCAATTTATTTTAATAATCTTAGAGTATCGATATAATAACTTTAAAGTAAGATTTACGATTTCGTTATAGCAATAGCGAATATAAGGGCTTATATTATAAAATTAAAGACGTGTTTAGATATAAAAAAATATAATTATATTATAAGAAGAGTCTTAAGCGATACGATCTAACGAAGACTCTAGCGTATATTAATTAAAAGTTGTAATTTAATTAAAATCTAATATTCTTATAGAATAACTTGAAATTATTATAATTCTCGAAGTTGAAAATATCGCTAAAGAATTTATTTAATCGCTAAAAATTAATATTCGCTATAAGTCAAGAACAACGTTTATCGTTAATCTAGCACGTTTATAATAAGAATATAATCGCTATTAAAAATGCAAAGAATTTGAAAGATTTATAACTATAGATATATAAGGTATTAAAACTTCGGGAATCGAATTTAATAATAACTTATAAGTGTTAATTAATCTCTATTATTATTAATTATATAGATTCTTCTCTAAGTTTTAAGCTTATCGAGATTATTATTAAATCGAATTTATAAGATCGAGAAGTCTATTAATAAGTCGTTAATCTTAATAAAAAATTAGTTAAGTACGGAAATAAAGTGAAAAGATTATTAAATTTATTCTCTAATTCAACGATATCGTTTTTAAAGCTTTTAGCGCTCAACTATACGCGATATTAGCGTGATTAGAAATATCGATTCTTCTTTTAGTAAGCTATACTCTAATATAAAGCTATATTAATAATTATTAAATTAAAGTATAGTTATTATTAAATTTCTTATAATAGAGTTATATTATAATAAAAGATCTTAATTTTATTTCTAATTTTTTACATTTATATAGAATTATAGAAGAGCTCTATCTACGAGATATTAATAAGTCTATTTATTTAGACTTCGTCTAGACTATCGTAGAGCTCTATTTTAATATCTTCGAATATTAAACTTAACTAATTTATTATCTATCTTAAAGTTCGTTTAATCGAGATATTTAAAATATATTAAAGCTAGATAATTAAAAAGATATACTAAATAAGATTTAAATCTTTAATGATTATTATATATAATATTATACACTCTTCGATAGAGAGAGAGAAAAAGTATTCTATAATAATATATTGATTTATATATTATTATTAGTTAATATTTAAAAACGTATTTTAAATATATTAAAGATATTTTAAGTAAATAGATAATAAGATCGCCGAGATAATAAAGAGAATTAATTATTTAAGATTTTAATATTTAATTATAAAAGCGATAAGAACTCGATCTTAGTAAGAGTTTTTAATATCTATGAGTAATTCTTTGAGAATAATAGATTTTTAAAATAACGGGATAATAAGTACTTAAGACTTCTTTAAATCTCTACGAGCCTCGAATACGAAAAGTTTATATTATCGCGATTCTTAATCGACGAAAGAAGAGTTTATATTAGTATTATAATCTTAATCGTTTATTATTATTTTTTAAGAATAATTAAAAATAGCGTATACGTGATGTTAATGCGCTTAGTGCTATGCTTTATTCGCTCTTTAAGAATATCGCTCTTATTAGCTATATACTTTTAAGTATTAAGAGTTATAATAAGAAGTTATAAGATATATTTAGCGAGTTATAAGAAATTCTAATTAAATGCGCTTAAGATTTAGAAATAAACGAAATTATTTATATTCTTAATATATTAAATAAATGCGAGAAGAATTTAAGAAGTTAATTATTAAAGAAGCTAGTAAAATTTTCTAGATATATTAAAGTAGATAATAGCTCTTTATATAGACTTAAGTTTCTTATAATTAGTTATTCTTACGATTATTTAAAGAAGAAATTTTAATTATTCTTAGAAATTAATATTTATCTATATTTTAATAGTAACGATAAATTATAGATAATCGATTAAGAGATTAATCTAGTAATTAAGCACGAAATATCACGTATCGCGAAAGACTTTAGTGCTAAGCATTATAAGCGTATTATTAATTATTTGAAGAAGATAAATAATCGTATCTATCTTTAACTTTTTTTAATTATTGATATTATTACGAGATCTTTAAGCAAATATCGCAAGATATTGAATATAGATTTACTATTATTTAATCTATCGTTAAAAGTCTTTAATATATACGAAAGGATTTTATCTAGAAGCTTAGATAATATGCGAGCTCGAATTCTATTTTAGCTTATTGTGATAGTTATAAGATCGCTTAGTCTTTAGAAAGTTAATATTATCTTAATATTAGTAATTTAGAAAGGAAATTATATATCGCATAGAAAACTTAATTTATAACTCGAAGATAATTTTAAATTTATTATTTAAAATATATACGATCTCTTTATTAGCGTTTATAATAAAAAGATATTCTTAATTTATTAGACTATAAGAGAGTTTTTTATTTAAAATATCGAATTATCTAAATTATAGTTAGATAAGTAAAAAGAATACTTGAGTATAATAACGATTCACTATATAATGTCTTAGATCTATCTCGATTATCTTAACTTTAATAACTTCGTTAATATATTTATAAATTAATTAGATTAAAACGATATTAAAGAAAGAGATAAATCTTATTTTCTCCTCGACTATATAGCTCTTAATTGAGCTATTTATTATATTTTTTAAAATAGCGAACGAATTAAAGACTTATATAAGGTTACACAAAGACTATATAATGTATTACTATCACAATAAAACTACTAATTTGGGATTTATTATTATTTTATTTATCTAAGCTTTAAGAATTAAATTAGCTTGAAAATAGCGTATTTACTTAAATTAAGATATGTCGCTAAAAAATTCCTAGATAAAGGAACTAATATTAACGCTTAAGGTGAAGAGTATAGTAACGTACTATAGATAGCGTTATTAGGAGATTATAATTAAGTAGTGTAGATATTATTTAAGAAAGGAGCTAATGTTAACGCGTAAGGTAAATATTATAACAACGTATTATAGATAGTAATATTAAGAGATTATAATAAAGTAATATAGATGTTACTCGATAACGAAGCTAATATTAACGCGTAAGATGAAAGATATAATAACGCTCTATACGTAGCGTTAGCAAGAAATTATAATTAAATAATAAAGACGCGACTCGATAAAGAAGTTAATATTAACGTGTAAGGTAAATACTTTAATAACGCTCTATACGTAGCGTTATCTTATAATTATAATTAAGTAATATAAATATTACTTAATAAAGAAGCTAATATTAACGCTTAAGATAAAGAGTATAGTAACACTCTATACGTAGCGTTATTAGAAGTTTATAATTAAGTAATATAAATACTATTTAAGAAAGAAACTAATATTAACGCTTAAGATAAAGAGTATAGCGACGCTCTATACGTAGCGTTATTAGAAGATTATAATTAAGTAATATAAATGCTACTCGATAACGAAGCTAATATTAACGCTTAAGATAAAGAGTATAATAGTCTTATTTTGAGACTATAATAAAGCATTAACGACTATAAATAATCTAATCGAGATATTAAGTAATATAATAATTATAAAGACGTTAAAGTTATAAAAGATATACTTGACTATCTTACAATTAGATAGTTAATATATAGTTAATATATCGCTTTTTAGAACGTTAATTACGGGTCGAAAAGATATAATATATTTAATAATATGAGATTAGTTTTTCGAATATCATATCGAAAGATATAGAATATCCTATACTCTTATTGAGTTTTTAATAAATATATTATATAATATTTTTTTATATTCTAAAAATAAGTAAAAAGCTTAAGCGAACGCTTATGTAATTATAAAATTTTATAAATAGATTAAAAAGATATAATTTTTTAAAAAAAGTTAAAAAAAAGTTAAAAATGACTATATTTAATAGATATTATATCTTTTCGACTCGTAACGTTAATTATACGTCGATTAAATAAGTTCTTTTAAAATACTTAATAATAGCTCTTTAAAACGTAGCTTAAGTCGAGACTTTTTATATATTTACGATCTTTATATACTATAAGACTATTTGATATCTTTTTATTAAGTATATTAAGAGTATACGTAGTTTTAGATAACTCTTAAAATAGCTATTATCTTCTTTTTTATAATAACTATAGAATTTATCTAATAATTTAAATTCGTTTTCTTATTCATTAACGTTTATCTAGATACTATATTAGATTTATATATCTATTTTACGAATTTAATAAGAACTTATTATAAAAATTAAGGTTAACGATTCTTAAAAGCGTCTATGACTTATCGATAGAGACTCTCTATTTTCCTCTATCTATTACAATAAATATTACGCGAATTAACTCTTTTTATAACGATCTAATAGAAGTAAGGCCGACAATTAAATTATTATAATAATAATTATTAGTTAAAATAATAAGCGCGATTGCTTTAGAACTTAATAGTAAGATAACTTTAATAAACGATTAATATTAATACTATTACTAGATTTAATAGTAAAGAATAACGCTTTAAGTAGTGACTAAGAGTGGTTATCTATAGTTGAGAGACTACGCGTTATAGATGCTAGATAATCGCTTAAAGAATTTTAATAGTTTATTTAGCTTCGACGTATATATCTTAGTAACTTAATATATTCTTTAAAGCTCGTTAAAGCTAGAATAACGTTTTAATATACTAATATATATATAAAGAGATTATCTTTATTTACGAAATAAGATCTAATAATAATAAAGTATTAGTAAAAGCTAAAGAAATAATTCTCGCTTCTAAAGAGACGAAATAGTTACTCTATATAAGTTAGTTCGATACGACTTATTTGAGATTATAAGTCGAAAAGGTCTAATATATTTAATAAGATATCTTATATTATATCGTATTATATTATATTATGAAAGGATATTATAAGAGAATTATATTAAATTACTTATAAAGATATAAGATAAAAAATTACTAATATTATAAAATGATCTAAGAAATTTCTAATATATGTAGGGATATCTTATAATATAGATTATTTCTTATATTAGATGACGAATAAGATAAGAAAATTCTAGATTAATATATAAGTTAGAGCGAAATTAGTTTAAGTAATTATTAAACTTCGACACTTAATAAGTAATATTAAGATAAACTTTCTTTTAATTTAATCTCGCTAAGTAAATATAACTATTCTAATAAATAATAATTAGAATAATAATTATAATATATTATT
>JANQBS010000468.1:0-20183 GCA_033085395.1 Xanthoparmelia taractica | reverse complement strand
AAAAAAAGTTGAAAAAAAGTTGAAAACGACTATGTTCAACAGATACCACACCTTTCCGACCCGTAATTATTATTCTTTAGCGAGATTTAGAATTAGACTAGCGTTATTATTAGCTAACTCGTATTTCTAAATACGCTTCTATACGTGTCGTTATAACTCTCGTTTCGATTTTTAGATATCTAACTTAGGATTATAGTTTAGCCAGCGCACTAAGTACTGCGTAGACTATTCTCGTCCTTATCGGATACGGCGCTTTCGAAAGAGATATTTAACTTCTTATTCTTTTTAATCTTTTATTACTATAGTAGATATTAATATTCGATAGCGCTGATAGGGATTCTCGGCGAGATTTATAGCTGGCTTTAGATATGCTATAGATATAATATTATAAATCTTTATATTAACTGATAGCTCGAGTCGATAGGCGAGGCGATTTATGCGTTCTAGAATTCGAAAGAATTCTATTAGCTGCTGGTCGATCTTGCGAGAGAAGATAGTCGAGACGGAGTAGTTCTTATGAAGTCGAAGATTAATTAAGTTTCTTTCTTAAAGAATAATAATTAATAGCGTGAATTATAGATCTCCTTTATCTTTAATAAAGCGAGCGCGATAATATCTTTAATATTAATATAAGTTAATCGATACTTATTTATATAAGCGAGTCTTTCTAAATCGATCGTATTTATAATATAATCGCGGCGAGCGATATTTTTAATAACTAGGTAAGCTACTATCGTAATAGTTACTCCTATTAAAGTAAAAGTAGCGCGAGTAGCTCGTGAGATAGGCACGAGATTCTTATTATTCTCGATTCGAAGTAGATTTAGTGCTTTCCTAATGCGAAAGCCATAGAGAACTTGGATAGATATACGATTAATAGAACTATACTTAGTGAAATTATTTAGTGCTACTGATATTCTTAATAGTATTATTAATTATAACTTCTAATCTTTTAGAGTTACTATATAGTAGCGAAGAGCTATCTTAGTTATCTAATTCGTTCGTTTTAAAGCGTTATCTATCTGCGAATATTATGCGATAGAGTATAATAGATTAACTTTTAATGTAATAAAGATTTGCTTTTATAACTATTTAATAAATCGTCGATCTCTATTCGATAGTATAACACGTAATAAATCTCAATTAATCTCGATAAGTCGATTTAAAAGCTTAATAACTTACTTCTTTTCTAATTATATAATTCTTTTAAAAATAAAGATCACTACTTTTAAAAACTTATTAGTAATCGAAAGAACGTAATTATAGTCTTTTATCGAGGAGAATAAAAATAAAGTTAATTATAATAATATAAAACGATCTAATAGACGAGAGAATTGATTATAATAATTCGTATAATTGATATCTCGATATTTAATTTAGCTAACAATAAGAATAATAGCGAATAAATTCATGAAGTTTACTTATTATATTGAATATATATAGGCCTTTCGTAAGCTTCTTATAAGTACGCGCGTAATCGAGATACTCTATTTTATTATAAGCGAGCTTAAATACTTTTACTTTTATAACTTCTAAAATATAGAGTCGAAGACCTCGTTTATCGTTATCGAAGTATAATAAATTATTAACAATACGATAAAATAGCTTGGCGATATTCTCTTCTTTATTATCGCGTATTATTCGTAATACTCATATTAATCTTAATTCTTAATATCCTCGCATTAGACGCTATCGAAAATTTTCACTTATTGTTATTAAGCTAGTAGAAAAGTACTTTACTACTTTCATCGATTTATTACTTATTTAATATTCACGACTTATTAATCTTAATAATACGTTAAAAACGATATTATTCATTTTAGACTTATAGCGAATATTTAGATAAAAGCGCTATAGATACTCCGAAGCACGAATGAAGCGAAGATTAAGCTTCTTAATTAATGTGATATTAAGACTAATCTATTTAATAATCGATACTATTACGAAGTAATTAGTGTAGATAATAATTATTAATATAGAAACTTTAATTATATAACGAATTTTCTTTATAACTTATATTAGATTAGCTACTTCTAGCTCGATAAATTAATAGCGAGTTTTAATATCTATGAATAATCGACTCAGAAAGAGAATTAATTGTTACGACTTCTACTTTAACGTATTTTTATCGTGAAAGATAGCGGTCGGCGAGCTCGAAGAATAATAGACGTAAGCGCCGAATTCGAATTCCTTACTAGCATCGAGATTTATATATAGCTATTATTTCTCGTTAAAATAATAAAGAATAATAGAAGAAGCGAATAATTTTTATAGTTAATAAAAGATATTTAATTCTTTTAAAGTGAGTATCGAAAAATATGTGCTACCCGCTAGCTTCTTGCGTATAGTATCTCGTATATTCTAATTCTGGCCCTAACGTGTATATTAATTAAGAAAGATTTTGCGTAATTATAGTAATTTAGCTATAACGGCGTGGTGAGAAATATACTATCGTAGATAGTCGATAAGATCTAAGTACTTCTTAAGCTAGTCGAGAGTCTTCGAAAAGTATAGATTTATAATAATAACTAGCTTATTAGAAGTAATAGCTAATCTTAAAGCATTAATTTTTTAATTTAATAATTATATTATAAAATAATTAAAAAAGAATTTTCGAGGCGATAGATAAATATTTATTTCTATTAGCTTTAAGAAGACTTATTATAAATAAGATTCGTGCTCTTTTAAAGACGCTAAAAAGATTATAATATTATCGATATAGATACGATAGAAATATCGAAATAATCGAAGAATTCGATTGATTATGCGCTATACGTAGACCGAAGAGTTGCGATAGTCTATAATAGGGATTTTGAATAATTTTTGACCTCGATGAGAAGATATAATAAGGCGATATCGATACGCTAAATTAATTTATTATTAATAGAAGAAACTTGCTACATTAATCGTAGAAAAAAAATTGATATTTTTTATCGTTGCTAGAATCTCTACTTAAGAAAATATCGAATAAGTATCTAATATGATAATCTTATTGAGTGCTCGAATATCTATCACGATACGTCTTTTGCGTTCGCCTTTCGAAGTAATCTTCTAGACGATGAAGCACGAGAATAAAAAGAGCGTAGCAGTAGTAATTCACTTTATTCGATTCTAGGAATATAGCTTATCGAATTCTTTATTAATAACTTCTTTATTCTTCTAACTTAGCGAATATATTCGTACTTAATCTAATTTATAGAGATCTCTCTAATTATTAAGCAGAGAAATATTTATTTATTTCGACTCAGATACGTTTCTAATACTACTCGTATTCTATTATAGAGAAGAAAAATCTATTATTATAGTAGCGAGCGTGGAACGAGCTTTCGAAGTGCTATAAATAATGATTTCTATAAAGTGCACTTCTTTTATCGCTTAAGCGAAAGAAGTTATAGTAGTCGTGAAAGCAATAGTAGTAACTATTCGCTTTCGTAAGCTAGACTTGATTTATTCTTAAGATCTAGCTCGCTTCGATACTCTAATAGTAAGATCGTGCTAAGAAGTATCGATTAAGAAATATTTAGCTATTTCGTAATTCGTGATAATATCGAGTTTAATCTTGCGAAATAGATTAATAGCGCGATTAGTGTTATTTTTATAAAGACTTTCGATACGTTATAATTTATAACGTGAATATAGACGAAGAGAGTATTTAGCTTCTAAGATTCGAAGATAAAGTTATAATTCGCAGATAGATTAAGAAATCGGCGTTTAAGATTAATAATAGAAATAATAATATTAAAATAAAATAAAATCGTTATTCTTTTATTGCTAAAGATAGTAACTTTAATTTATAATCGAGAACTAATAAAGATAATAGCTATTTCGATATTCTTACACGAAGTAATAATTATAATATTTCTTATTATATTAAGAACGATCTTTTTTAACTTAATAATATTAATTTCAACGAGAGTCTTAGTCGTAAGATTATCAACGATATAAAATTCTCGCTAAATACGTACTATGTCACTTTTATTAAAAAGATATATCTTTAAGTAAATATATTCGCTAGCATTATAAGTATTTATTTTTAAGTCTCGTATAGTTATAAATATCGCTATTTTTTTAATAAAGATTTCTAAAAGAATCTCAAGAAGGAACTTTCGATTAATAATTTAGTATCGAAGTATAATTCGTAGTCTTCGTCTATTAGAAAGAATATTATTAGAGCGATAATAAAGCGATAATCTCGAAAAGTATAGTCTTCTTTAAAAAAGTCGATAATATTAAAATAAATAACTTTCGACGTATAAAATATCGTTTCTGACTCTTTAGTGCCTTTTGATTCTAATATTCCTACTTTTATAATTATAGTAGAAATAGCTAATACTATCGAAGCAGAAGTCGTCTTTATAGCGACTCTCGAGCTTTGCTTGCTATTATAAGTAATACGAATATATTTATATAATCGATTATTGAATTCGAAATCCGAGTCGCAATAACGATATCGATATATCTGCACTAGTTCCGTAAGGAAGTAAACTTTCACCGTGTTATCGCGATCCTAATATTCCTGATTATTAGAATTCGAGTGTTTCTTATTCTTAGTAGCTCGTTTATATGTCTATTTCGCTTCTTAATAGAATACTTCTTCGTAGACGTTATACTATTTCTAATCGTTTATAAATTTATTTTCTTTCTTAGGCTCGATATTATATTAATACGCACTAATATAAGAACGCTATTAAGATTTATTAAAGTACGATCTAAAAGAATTTCGATTCCCAAAACAATTACTTTTATAGTTATTGTCGTTTAAATTTAATTATATCTAATTCATCTTAAAAGAAGACGCGTTTATATTTTCGTTAATAATTTGAAGAGACTGGCGAATATCAAGCGAAGGCCCTTGCTGCTACTATAATTATATCTATAATAAATTAATATTATTATTATTTTAATAGTTATTTCCACTATCGTAAGAAAAGAAAGATCGGTTATAAGAATTCGAGTTATTAAAATAGTAAGGCCTTAAAGGCTTATCATAGCTAAATCCGTTATTATTATAAGACAAATCGTTAGTCTACGAGCGTTATAAAATAAAGTTTAATCAAAAAGAATTAATAATATATTAATCTTACTTACCTTTATTATATCTAGCTTAATCATAACGATTTAAGAATCTTAATGCGTTATAAGATCTATAAGATTCATAGATATTATATCAGATATTCTTCTAATGTCTTAGTTCTTCAAGCAAGCTCATTATTATAAAATTATCGATGAGCTAAGGGAGATCTCTTCTTAGCTCGCTATTAATATATTCATATATTAATAGAACTTAAGTAGGTTTCGTAGTAACGATATTAGTATTCTTGCTGTTAAGAATAATATTAGAAATATAATTCGTCGAATCTCGCTTACTTCATATATTCTTAATAATATAGCGCATCGATTTAAGTAGAGTAAGTGATTTATTAGATAAGTCACGAAATCTAGCTTTTAAAGCGTTATATTATTTCTTAACGCCGTTAGAATCGTCACGAAGATCTACTCTACTAATATAAATAAGCTAATTAATATATTAATTATTAGCAGTATCGAGTAAGTAGAATTTAATGTTTTAATAAAGTATAATAGTATTTATAGACGTTATTTTAATGCGTAGCCGATTAATAAAGCTAAAAACGTTGTAATAGATATTATAAGTCTTCTTAACTTCTATCGAAGTAGCTTAAGAATCTAAATCGAAATAGCTAATATCTCGTGATTGAAATTAAGAAAGTTATTTTACTCGAGATACTTAAGCTTGGCCTAACGAAGCCGCTTAATTAACTATAATAATAACTTATACTATAATAGTAGTTATTTTATTTCGCTATGCTTTCGAGAAGTTATTAATTATAATATAAAATATAGATGCTTCTAATAACTTGAATGTATTCTTTATAAATTCTATAGATATAGCTTTCGTAGAAAAATTTAAAGGCGAATCTAAAGAACTTGAAGGCGGATTCGAGAGTGGAATTAAAAGTCGATTTATTAGGCTAACTAATGATAAGATAGTATCGAGAGAAACGTCCGTAGTAGTATCAGAAGTAATAATAACTAGGTTTTCGAACTACTATCGTAGGTGATTTATAATTAATTTAAGGATAAGCACGGCGTTTCTAACTGCTACTCTATTAACGACTTAATTCTTAAATTAAGTTTATTAAAGTTCAATAAACGAATCGATCGATAATAATCGAAATCTAGCACGCTAAGCTCTTGCTATAACTAATAAAAATACTTCGAAAATAGCTCTTATTAATCTAAAGATATTCTTAATAAGAAGCTAAACGACTTAACAAGTAACGTAATCGATTACTATATCGAATTTGTAATCGAAAGCTATAAAGTCTCGCAATTACTAAGCTATAATAATTATTTCACGAAATACTAAGGTAGCTAGATTAATAAAAGTAATAAGAAGAAGATTAATATTTAATAGAAGATCTTTAAGTAAGAGCTTAGAGAAACAACGTAATAGAATAAGAAGCAAAGAATAATAAAAAAACGACTAAATCTAATAGCTCTAGTATTAAGTAATTAATAATGTTAATATAAGTAAATCAAGCGTTACTATTAATTATTATAAATAAGTTATAAATTAAAAGGATAATAATTATTTCTTCTCAGCGAGATCTAGCTAAATACTAATAGCTAGCTTAACAGCTCCTTTTAGTAGTAGCTTGGCAGCTTCTTTTAGGATCTAGTTAAGCAGGAACTAGAAAGAATCGGATTCGAAGATCCGATGGGTTATGCTCATAACAATAAATATCTAATTAATAATAAGATATTATTCGTATTATTATATCTATAATTCGGGAAGTCTCGACTCTAGCTTTAGAAGCTAACTACTAGTACTAGAAGCTTAAGAAGCTAGTCTATATAAGTCGAATCCGTAAAGACTCTAGAAGCTAGAGAAGCTATTATAAAAAATACACGAAACGCTAGAAATAATAATATTATTACGAATAGTACTTGCCTTGGCCATGACTAGTACTTGCCTTGGCCGGTATGCTAGCACCTAACTAGTACTTGCCTTGGCCGAAGCAAATAGTATTTAGATAGCAGTTTTCGTTAGAAGAAATTAATTATCTTTCACTTAACTTTTTAATATCTAATAAATAATAGCAACGCTCTAATTTCGTTTTATTATAGCGAGTATCACGAATTACTTGCTAGATATTAGTTCTATACTTAATAACTACTCGCTATCTATTACTCTTTTAGCGACACGTATTTTATCTTTTCTATTACGAAAACGTTTGGCAATAACACTTGTAATTAGATATTGGCACTTAGCTTAGTTTAAGATATTATCTTTATATATATATTTATAGTATATCGTCGGTTTAATATTATTATTACGTCGTCGATCTAGATTAAATCGACGATTCTATTTAGATCGTTAATTTAATAATAATTAACAATAATTAATAGTAACGTCTATTAATAGCTAGTTATTATTTACTTAACTTACTATTCAATTAAAAGTTCTTTATTAATACAATTAATCTACACGTTACTCTCTTACGTAATACTTATTATCTTATCGATTTATCTATATTATTTATTTATTTATTATTTATTTATCGATATATATTTACTTATTAAAAGTTCGCTTATCTTATTAGCGTATTTTAGAACTTAATAGCTTAAATTTAATTTCTTTCTAATTTTAAAATTATTATAAGATATTAATATTTATTAATTATCGATAAATTATAAAAGTCTTTTTCGTTAGTATTAATAAGCTTCTTTTAATTAATAAGAACTTATTAAAAAAATTCTATAAAGGATAATTATCTATTTTTATAATTTAATAATCACTTATCTTTAATTAATAATAAATATCGTTAAACTAAAGAAAGTTCTTTATTTCTATATATCGAGAAACACTCTTATTTTAACGTATTATTTTCGAGATTTTATTAAAATTAATTATTTCTTCGTAAGTATTATATCTATAAATATTTAATCTATTATCGAGTTTATTATTAAATATATCAATCGTTTTATTAAGTGTGACTCTTAGAAAGAAATATCGATTAGAGTAGCTCGTATTCGATCTCGATCGAAATCTATTTCTTTATTATCTTAACTCTTAAATTAAGCTATTTACAAGCTAACTTTACGATTAATAATTAGATAACTTAATAAGACTATAGAATATATTCTTAATTATCTATAGACTTTATCTAATTCGAAAAATAAAGCGTTCTTATTTTTTTATTAATATTTAAAAAGAAATTTAAAAAGATTAATATTAATATATTAGCGACAATTTCATCGTTAATAGAAAGCTTATTCTTACTTTCTTTAGTTAATTATTTAATTTCGAAAAATTAGATATATTAGCGTAGCTCGATATTAATTTTTAGTTTATTAGCTTTAAATATTAAAAATACGCTATTAATTAATAACTTAAATATAAATTTATTTTTAATTAAATTATTTTTATTAGATTTAATAATAGATTAAAATATATTATTAAAAATAGTAAACGCTAAGAAGCTCGCTCCTTAATACTTATTTATAGACGAATATTAAATAACGTTAAATAAGCTTCTTAAGTCGTATAAACCTTAATTAATAATAATTATATTAACGATAAAAACATTGAAATTAATATAAGCTAAATTAAAAAAATCTTTATTATTAGCGCTATCGACTCTACGTCGAGATATATTCTCTTAGCGAAATATATTAATAAATACTTAATTTAATTAATACTCGAAAAGAAGATAATTAACTTATAAATTATTTAGTATCTTTAATATTATCGCGAAGCAAAGCTTAATATTAATAAAAATCTCTTTAAATTAATTAACTTCTACGTTATTAATTAAGAATAAATAATTATTATTATTAATAATAAGAAATTAGAATTTTAATAATAATATATTTTATACTTGTATTAGAAAAAAGCTTAGAATCGTATTAATTATAACTTAATTATAAGATTTATTTAATAAACGTAAAGAGCGTGATATTTAAGACGAATAAAGATGGTTAAAAAACTTAATTATTAATAATTAATTAAAATTTAATATATAAGACTTGGATCTCTTTTACTCGAATACTTTAAAATTATATAATACTAATTACGTTATTTATAGTTATAAGAATATTATTTTTCGAAAAGTTTATACGTTTAATAAAAGAGTTTATAATTATATATTTCTAATTAATAAGATAATCGTGAGAGAGAACTTATTTTTCTATTTTCGAGAATTAATATTAAATTAATATCTTAAGAAAATTAATAATTTTAAGCGAAAGACTTTTAAAGATATATTATTAATAAACTTCACGAAGTAACTAATAATACGTTTTAAAATAAGTATTGTTAAAGTAATAAATAAGCTATATATAGAGAAATATACTCTTAAAGATATTATCAAGAGAAGAAAATTATAGATATATTTATAAAATATTTAATTTTATATAATCGCTTTAGAAATTAAATACCGCTATATCTAGTTAAATTAGATTTAATAAATCTCGATATTAAAATTCGATCGATAATAATAATATAGCTTTTTATTAAGAAATTAAAAGCGAAGCGAGATCTTTAGAAATTTATAAATAATCGTTAATTATAAGAGTATAATAAGTAGTCTAATTCGTTTAGATAATCTACGTATCGTTTATAAGAAATATCTTAGTAATTAAATAGATTATTCTATCTCTACGATAATATTATCTATTATCGTTTTATAGACGATAAGAAAATTATTAGATATTATAAAATATCTATCGCTCTTATTAAAGAGAATATAATAATTAAAATAAATATTTCTTATATTCGTTATAGAAGCGTTCGTAGAATTAAGTATAAGTTATAGCTTCGTAGAATAAATAACTCGTTATTACGATATCAATGGAGAATATTAATATCACGGTTTTTCTATATGTCAATGCCAAAGGCATTTCGGGAAGATCGAGGAAGATCGGGAAGGCTAGGTCAAATTTGTATTAGTTTCCCAGTAGATTTCTCCGCCCTGCGGCCCTTAGAATTCGACAGACTTTTCAATTATCAATCCCAGATCTTTTTCATAACAATATGATAGCAACGCTTGATTTCGATGTCAACTAACTGTCGAATCGATTCAGAAGGTGTTCTTTATCAATATAGTTCACTTATCATCATCGAATTCATTAAATGAGTAAGTTATTAGATTAGTAAGATCTTATTAGCTTTTCTTTGCTCTTTGCCTACTAAAAGTCTTCTTATTTTACTTCTTTTACAATTAGTCTTACAACGCTAACTACTTTAATAGATAGATAAGTATTCAGCCTCGCATTTAATATTTAGAAATTTATTATCACTGATCACAAATACGCTAATTTAATATCTAACGATATTAAGAAGATTTATAAGTATCTCACGTTCAACACTCTTAGATCTATTAGACTAATATCTATTAATTCATTAAGAACAACTACTTATTTCTTAATTCAAGATCGTTAATTATCTAATTAAGTCGTTAAATAAACCTACTTTTTATAAATCTATTCGACGTTTTGAATAAGTCACTTAATCTCTTAAGAACTTACTCTTTAATTCTTTTTCTAATAGAAATACACTTAGTTCGTTATCAACTAATAATAATTTTAATACTAATTCTACTAATGTTAATAATAATTCTACTAACAATAATCGTAATTCTTTATTAGATAATTCGCCTTTTACATTATCGTCACTAATAATTCGTGAAAATTCTACTACTATAGATACTATTAATTTAAATAATTCAAGTACTTCTCGTAAATAATCGAGTAAAACTATATCTAAAATAACTATTAATTTCATAGCTTAATAACTATAAGATATAATTAATAATATTATTAACTTCGTCGTCACAAATATTATTAATAATCTACAATTATCTATTAAATCTAGAAAAGAATAAGACTCGCCAGAAGAGTTAAAAGAATCCGAATCGATTATAATAGAAATATCGAGTTCTAATAACAAATAAAATACTATAGAATTAAACTATTTCGATTTTTTTCTAAATAAGTCTTACGCAAAGAATAAGATTATAATTATAAGAAAAAACGTGTAATATCGTAATGTAATTCTATTTATTAAAAGAATTTATAATTTAATAGTAATAAAAGAAGAAGCTATAATTCGTATTAATATAAATACTTATTTTCGTGATTTTATTTTTATTTAATATATCTTAAAGCTATTAAATTTAAAGCGAAGAGATCTTTAAGTAAAAGATAATAAAGTAAAAAAATAATATAAAGCTCTCTCTATAAGATTCAAAAAATAATTAGACGTAATACTCTCGAATCTAATTATAGAAAAATATATATTAATAGATACTCGAGCGCGTCGTGAGCTTATTAACTATATATAAAAAATCGTTAAATATATAAAATTAGCTAATATTAATAATATATAAAATTAATTAATATTTATCTATTAAGAAATTATATCAAAATTACGTATTTTTATTAATTTATCAAATTTAGCTACTATTATTATAAGCTTTACTTAAATACTTGATATGAAGAAGATAACTTAATATAAGCTATATATTAGATAATATTAATATTAGACTTTTATTTAAAGATCTTAGTAATAGCATTAGAATTAATAAAATTAACGTAGAAATATCTATCGAAATATCTCTAATACATTTTAGCAAGATCTTTCAAATTTAGTTTTTAATTCAATTCGTTAAGGTTAGTAGAATTAATTTAATTCTTCTTAGTTATCTGAATAGTAGTAGTAGTACGAATAGTCGGATCGCTAGTAATTATCATTTCGATCTTCTAACTTCTTTGATTAAAATGCTTACCGCCTTTAGCAGTACGGTTATCAATCAAATCCTCGCTACGATCCACGGCTATAGCCGAATCAAAGGCCTTTCGTGTAAGCTAAAGGGTAGCAAAACACATTAGATTTAACGAATCGACTATCATAAACGAATTAATTCGCAGATCGAAAATTCGAAAGTCAAAACAATAAAAAACGTTAATAATTTCAGTAGAATTTCAGACCTAAGGCTGCTGCTTATCAAGTAGAAGCGATCACTGAAAATAAGTAAGAAAATCCTGGCCAAGTCAAAGAAAATACGCTTCAATAGAATACTAAAATTAATAACTATTAGAAGTAATTAGACCATAATTTTAACGAGTTAAATAATTAATATTATAATAATTCTTTTATTAAATTTATGGGTATTTAAACGTACTATAGAAATTATAATTTAACTTTCTCTTTTAAGTCGAAATTATATAAGTATTTATAAGTCGAATATTATTCTAAATTACTATCTAAATCGCTCATAAATATATAAACGAGTATTAATGCTTTTATTATAAAAATTATTCAATTAGACTTTAAGAATAGAGCTAGATTAAGCACTAATTTTAACTTTCGTAACTAAAATTACGCTTATATTTTACTACGATTTATATTAAATATAGCTAAGAATAAGAAAGAATATACTAATTTAGAGACTAATATAACATTAATTAATAAGTAATAACTCTTATCTCTTCTATCTAATATGAAAATTAAAAAGATATTCTCTTATTTACGTATTAAAGAACTTAATTCTATAATATATAATATTAATAAATATATACTTATTTTAATATATCTTCTAGATCTTAAAAAAAAAATTAAGACTCTTATTTATATTACGAGAAAGATTTATTTAATTAATAATTTGAAAGTAAACCTTCTAATAAAAAATAATATTATAAGATTAAAGAAAATTATGCTTAATGTAAATAAAAACGAAGTATATATTAATAGTTATAATATTATTATTAGAATTATAATTTATAATATCGATTAATATATAAAATAATTAATTCGAGTATAAAAGGCACTTACTATTGCATCGAGAGCTTAATAAATTCTATCTATTATTACACTTAAGAATTTATCTAATAGAGACTTTATTTTCGAATCTACAAAGTAGCGTAATTTGATTATATATACTTATATAACTAATATTAACATTACTAATATAATAGTTAAAAACGAGATTAATTATATTGTGTAAATTCTTAAGAAATTATATCTAAGAACGTTGCGAGAAGTTGACTACGAAAACGTCTTTTTTATTAATATAGAAATATTTTTAGCTAAGCTCGAAAAACACTCAACGAATTGAATTAAAAAGGTAGTTACTTTTGCGACTATTACGTTAATAAGTCTAGCCAGTAGCTTTGCTTCTCTAATTAATTATATTAAGAGTGAAATTTCTAAAGATAATTTTATTAATTCTATAAGCATAGAATTAAAGCTTTCTAACAATATAATAATTTATAAGAATAAATTGAAAAAGTAGCAATTAATTAACTTAGTTAATAAGTTTTCGTTTTTATAAAAGAATAAAGACTTTATTAAAGCGTTATAGAAGAAATAAATAAAGCTTTCTCTTCGAGATCATTAATAATTAAGATTATCTAGTAATAAGAGAGCGAAGATCTATTTACTTGAGCTAATAGATAAGATAATAGTTAATAAAATCTTTAATGCTTTTTAATTATAAGATTGTCTAAAGTATATAAAATAGTTAACTTCGTTTAACTATTTTATCTTCGTTATTTAAAAAACTCTATTAAATAATAAAAAGAAAGGATAAAGTAATAATTAATATTTATAAACTAAATAATCTTATTATATTAGACGTCTATCTCGTGTCTCTTTAAACTAATATTATTTTAAGGTTATTTAATTACATTTATCTAACTATATTAGATATAGTTTCTTTCTTCTATTAATAACTTATATATCTCGACTTTCGATATATATAATAATTATTTATCGCGAGTAAGAAATATTTAACGTTTTAATTATAAGTTATATAAACTTAGTTATCTACGTATAAAGAAGAATTAATTATATTCTAAGAGCTCTTAAAGAATTCGTATAAGTCTATATTAATAATATTATCGTTAATTCTAAAAGTTTCGCTAAGTATCTCTATTATTTAAGAAGACTTTTTTAACTTCTAATTAAGTATAATATTTTAATTATCTCTAAAAAGATCTTTCTAAGATACTTAAATATTAATTTATTTAATCGATATATTAATTCTTTAAGAATAATTACTATAGATAATAAACTTAAAATAATTATTAAGTTAAATTATCTCGTAATATTTAAAGATTTAAAGCATTATCTTAATTTAATAGATTATCTTCGTAGCTTAATTTATTATTATATATAGCTTATAATATCTTTATAAAATCTCAAGATAAGACTTTTAAAAGAAGCTTTATCGAAAGATAATTCTTATTATATATATTCTTCTCGCTTTAAATTAGCTTTATTAAATAAAATAAAGAAGATGAATTTTAATAGCTTATAAATAGCATTATCTTAATCTTCTATATTTATTTATTACGATCTTAATAGATTAATTTAAGTGAATTTAAATATTTTAAAAGAATTCGATTTCAAAGTATAAGTCTTTTATATTAGCGAAGAATTTAATTCTAACTTAAGCTTAAAATAGTCTCCTCGTACTATAATTTAAATAATTATATTTCTTTCTCGAGATTTAACTCAAGCTAAGAAGAATTATTAATTAATAGAGCTAGAAGTAGTAGACTTCGTCTAAGTGCTTAAGAAAATAAGGTATTTAATAGACTCTTCGAAGTATATTACTATTATTTAAATAGATTATTTTGTTATTCTAGATATTATGAAATAACTATTTATTACTTCAACGAATTCTATTATAAGAACAAATATTCGTCTTATTAGAGCTTTTTAATTTCTTAGATAATTTCGTTTTAATATTCGATATAAGCTTAAAAAAGTACTTTTAAGATTTACAAGTACGATTATATCTCTCTCTAATAAGTATAATAAGCTAGATACTCTCTTTACTATTACACTTATAAAGATAAGTTCTACGTTTCTTAAAGACCTCGAAGATAATTATAAGATAGACCTATTCTACGTTAGAATCTCTACTTTAATAACTAAGAATAAGAATATTAACGAGAATATTATTAATCTTTGTTTTATTCGTGATAGATATATAGATATAATATAATAATATTAAAATCTTTTCTTTTATATTAGTAAGCTTATCGGCGTATAGCGTTTTTATATATCTTAAAGTATAATTAAAATCGTTCTTAAAATAGCTTATAAAGATAAATATTTAGAATTTAAGAAGTCTTATAAGAAGATTTCGAATATTTAATATATTTATAAATTAATTAAATATCTCCGATAGTATATTAGATTCTATTATTAATATCTTATTCTTTAGATACGCCGATATCGCCCTTATAACTCTCTATAATCAATCGAGTCTTCGTTAATATCGTTTTATACACTTACTCTAAATTTTATTTTAATATTCTTAAAATTAGTAAATAAGAAATTCGGTATTATTCTTTTTATAATAGATAAGTTTATAAAAAGAATAACTTTCGTATCTAGTAAAAAAGACTATTCTATCGCCTAATAAGCTATTATATTACTTAATAGACTTAATACTATAAATTAAAGAATTTCAAGAATTTTGCTTATAAATCGTGATAAAAAGTTTCTTTTTAAGCTATAATCGAAGTTATTTAAGAATATTAAAGTAAACTTACTTTATTCGATTATTTATTATTCTTAGATAAATAAAAATAGCGAGAGAACTAATTAAATAGCGGAGATCATACTACGATTCTATCTATATATTATGCAAAATCCCGCTCTCTAATCGTTAGTTCTTCCGCGAATATAAGCGTTACTTAATAACTTAATCTTCATTACGATTAATACTAAAACTCTTAACGAATTAGCTTACGAATTTCAATCTAATAGATCACTTGATCTACTTAAAGAAGTTACTATATCTCTATCACAGCCTATTATTACTCGCATTTAGATAATTAATATTATTTTATTTATTTAGATAAATTAAAAATATTACTATAATAAAAAGTATTAATTAATGTTTCTTAAGTAGGGCGATTGAGCTTACTTACGACTACACAAAGACTATTTCATCTCTATTATTATTACTACTATTATTATCATTAAGCTATCTTAATAGTATATCGATTCTTTCGAAATACTATAAAAAGTCGATAAATAGATCTATAAATTAGCTATTTTAGGGCATTAAAATATATATTTAATCTTTAACATTATCTAACTAAAGTCTATTTCTACTTCTAACTCTAATTTATATAATCGTTCTATCTCTAATTAATTAAATAGTATATATATAAAAGAGAATATAAATAAATATAAGTTTTGAGAAGTAGAGCGAATTCTTAATTAGCGAGTTATTCGAAAAGATAGAGATCTTATCACGTAGTATCTTATTAGATTATTAGATAATTAAGATACGGGTTTAAATATAACTAGTAATATAACGTTAAAGATCTTATTAACTTCGATAACTTAGTACGACAATATAAGAATATAATCACTATCGCTAATATCGTTTAAATTACGATATCTTCGTAAGCTTAAAAAGTATAATTGCCTAACTTAATAAAGGAATTTGTGAGCCGAATATCTCGTCACTAATGTTAATAGTATTCGAAAATCACACTCAATATCATAGTAAATATTATATGCTTATAGTATTTACACTACATCTACTACCTTATCGCTGCATTTAAATAACTTAACAAGTTTTGTCGATCGAGAATATAATTCCCCTTAACTTGATAGTATTTGTGTGGTTGTTGAAGGGAGATATCAATCAATGATTGTAGTGTTTATATTGTTATTATTGTGGCATTCTAACTACTCCTATAAATCCTATTGAAAGTTGATTTTGAATGCATATCTAAGCAAGCGAGGTCGCTTATTTTTCTTATTGTTGTGGGATGTTGTCACGGTTTTCCTATATATTAATGTCAAAGACATTTCGGGAAGATCGAGGAAGATCGAGAAGGCTAGGCCAAATTTGTATTAGTTTCCCAGCAGATTTCTCCGCCCTGCGGCCCTTAGAATTCGACAGACTTTTTAATCATTAATCCCAGACCTTTTCCATGATAATTAATATAAATCAAGCTTCGAATTTATCTTATCAATCTATTTATTCTTCTTCGCGATTATAGAATTATAATAAAAATAATATAAAATTACGAGAAAATTAAAATTTATATTTTCGAGAATATAATAATAATTAATTAAATTTTTAATCCCGATAATTTTAATAAGATAATAATTTTACTTTTTCTTAATAGTCGATAAGAGTCTATTATAAAGATTTCTACAATCTATATATTAAAAATAATTATTTTATTTACGATAATATTCTAATCTTAATTTATAAAGATATTAAATATTATATTTAAATCGACGATAAATCGAATTAATAGCTCGGCGAGTAAGTTATATAAGATAAAGAATTCGTCGATATAATCGAAGCTAATTATATTATCGCAAATTATATTAAATTTTACTTTATTAAGAATTAATTAATTAAGATAAAAATATATTAAAATTATTATAAGAATTTCTTTTTAAAAAATTAGTTATTTATTTATTTTAAAGATTATCGAAGAATAATAAAAAGAAATTCGCTTTAAACTAAAAATTTAACGTTATATCTTAAATCGTATTATTTATTTAAATTATATTAATAACTGAGACTTTATTTATTAAAGAGAAGATAGATAATAAAAATCTTATAACTTTCTTTATTCACTTAGATTATTTTATTATTAAGTTAATTATAAAGTAAATATTAGAAATCGAGCTCGCTTTTAGAAAATAATGTTATATTATATTAATAATCTTCTTTATCTAATTAGAAATAAGAATTATTATTTACATAGATTTAAGATATATTATATTATTAATAAATAAATAATTTCTCGTTAAAATCTTATTATATATTAAAATTAAGAAAATTAACGTCGCTATTATTATTAGAGATTTAAAATCGATAATATATTTTATTAATAACTATTATATACTTGATATATATATATTAAATATTATTAAAAAAAGGAAGTTAACGATATATATTTATCGCGAAGTTTACGTTATTAATAATTTAAAAGTTAAGATATTTATAAATATAGATATCTTAAGATTAAAATAAATAAGTATTAATATTAATAATAAAAAGCTTTTAATTAAAAGCTATAAAGATTTATTAATTAATATTTAATATTTAATTTATAATCGAAATAAGATTATTATCTTCTCGAGATCGATTACTAAGATACTCGTCGAGCTATATATTTTAGTATCTTTATAGAATAAAGATTATTCTTTTAAATCTAAACTAATAAGAATATATATTTATATTATAAATATTAATCTCTCTTTTATTTATATTATAAATATTAATCTCTCTTTTATTTATATTATAAATATTAATTTCTCTTTTATCTATATTAGAAATAATAATAAAATAATTAAATATTTTCGAGATACGTTAATCTCGATACTATAATTAAGTATAAAGTAAATTTATAATACGTTATATATTTAGAGAATTATTAATTTATAATAAATAAGTATAAAATTAAGATTAATAAATTTAAAGAAATCGCGAATATTAAATTAAAAAATAATATTTTTATATTTAACGATAAAATTAGATTATTAAGCTAAAGGTATTTATCGTCCGCAGGGCAGCGATCCTAGAATCCTAACCTCAGCAGTGCCGAAACGACCCCTGGAGGGACTACCAGGGCCCTAGGGATTGAATCCCCGAGGTCACCCCCATTAGACAACATCAAACCCTCCTGACCCGGGGTCAACCCGTCCAGAAGTTTTGATCAAAGCCGGGATCGAACCCACGACCCCGCTTTTTGCGTTGCGGATCGGCGCTTCGCCCGAAAATGGTTAGCACCCCACGAAGTTCCTGGTCCGAGTGTAGCCTAGGGGTGAGTAAATTGCGCAATATACTCACTGTTGCATGCAATTGCTTACGTAATCTTAGGGCTAGGGCTTTCTCCGCAAATCTTCAAACATTTAAATTCTTCGCCATCACAATCACCATTATATATCTATCTAACTACTCACTTATATATTAATTAATCAAGAGATTACTTATAATTATATCTAGTGTTTCTTAAGATAATTTTAAATCAGAGGAATAAGACTATAAAAAAGATATTCTATTTAGTAATCAACGTATTATTTAAGAATCTCCGCAAAGTGTGCAAATACTACTATATAGAAATGAACTTTAATATCACCAGACTATAAAATTATCTTAATAAGTGTAAGTTATATCGCGATAATAAGTCTTCGAATCAATCTATTAAAGGCACGTAGTAATTTCTCTCAAATTTAATAACTATAATACTAGAAATTAAGATAGATTATTAAAAACGTGCTAAAATAACTATCTATATAATTAATCTTTCTTTTAATTATTACGAAAACAAATACGTGAAAGATTATCTCTATAATCTTAATTCTCGCTATTCTCTTTTAGATCGCAAAGCCCTAAATAATTATATTCTAAATAAGTACTATAATAACGTATATCGCAAGATGAAATTACGTCTAAAGAGTGCTCGATTATTAAATTTCTATATCGATGAATTTAATAATATTAGGAGAGAAAGAGTAATTAATCTACTAGTCTATATACTCTCTAATTATAATATTAATAAGAGATATTTCTACGTTAATTCGAAGATAAATAAGATAAAGACTATAAATATAGTTACTCAATTGCAATACGTTCTTCGTTACATTATAATCGTTACTAATAATTAACTTTAAAGGATAAATTCGCTAGCTATAGATACGTATATAACTATAAGATCTCTTTGAAATCAAATTAGTATAAAATCGAAGTTAAGATATATTTTTTATATGCTCTGTAACTCTTATAAAATCTAATTATTTATTAAGAATATCTTTTAAGTTTTTTAATAAAAAAACCTTCTATATCGCGCTTAATTAATAATTAGAATATTTAGATTATCTTATAAAGAGTATTAAGTGCTTTAAGAAATTCAAATTTAGGTTATCGAAAAACGTATTATCTTAATTCTTTATTGCATTACGAGATGAGACACTTAATAAGAATTACTAGATGCTTTATATAGAAGTTTATAGGCAATTTAAGAGTATTCTTAGTAATCTATTTTTTAAATCGATAGTGAAAAGAGCAAAAAGAAGTTCAATACACGTACGGGTCGGAAAGGTGTGGTATCTATTGAACATAGTCGTTTTCAACTTTTTTTTAACTTTTTTTAAAAAATTATAT
>JANQBS010000467.1:0-20223 GCA_033085395.1 Xanthoparmelia taractica | reverse complement strand
TAATTTTTTAAAAAAAGTTGAAAAAAAGTTGAAAACGACTATGTTCAACAGATACCACACCTTTCCGACCCGTATTATTATTAATATATTACTTCTATAAAAGAGATATTAGCGATTTACTATTATTAAAGAATATCTTAATCGCGTTTCTATATTATTATAATAATCGACGCTAACGCTTAGAGTAATTTAAGCTTATTAAAGTAATCTTTATTAAATAAATTTATTAATTATAGCGTAGATAACGACTAATTATAAAGAAGTTCTTAAATCGTTTTAATAGATTTAAAATTAGTCGAGACGAGCTTTAATCTATTTATATATTTTATTAATTTACTTTATTTTTATATAAATTTAAAAAATTTATTAATTATATATAGAAATCTTAAGAGCATATTTTAGCTAATATTATCTCTTATATTAATCATCGATATCTTAATATAAGACTATTTATTATATTTATTCGCCTCTTTTACATCGAAGAAATTCTTATCTTCTATTTTTCTTAATTCGTAATGTCTTATATTCTTTAATTTATCGAAGCTCTTATTAAGTTATTATTAAGCGTAGCTCGCGTATTATTAAGAGTTATCTTATTAGTCTAAATCTTTATTATTCTTCTTATCTATATATCTCGAATATTACGCTCTAAAATTAAATTCTCCGCGTTTCGAGATATATTAAATCTTTAAGACTTAATATTTAATTTTTAAATAATTTGAATTTATTTTATAATTAAGAAAAGAAATAGAATAGAATTATATATAAGAAAGAAAAGATTTATTAATCTAAGTATACGTATTAAATCTTATCGACTATTAATAACTATAAGCTTCTTTATTTATATTAAGAAATAATAAGAATTGCGAGAAAATTAAATAGATTTAATTTATAAATATTATCTACGTAATTTAGATATTTAAGCGAAAGTAATATTAAGAGAGAAATTATAATATTCTACTTAAAAAAATTTACGAAGATATTATATATATATTATAAATTATAGATATTAAGAGATAATAATTTATATAAATTATCTAGTAATTAGAGTTAATATTAAAAAAAATATTTAATAGTTTAATATGATAATATATAGAAGTGAAATTAATAAAGACTTAATATTTATAAGATAATTTTAATAATAAGAAACGCGAATAACGAAAAACGCGAAGTTAATTATAAAAATTATAGTTATAAATAGCTTAAAAGAGAAGCGATCTTTGACTTTAAAGAGACGTAATAAACTGAATTAAAGTAATTAATTATAGTAATTATATAAATATTTAGAATAAGATATATAGAAGTTATAATAGCAACTTAAGAGAAAATTATAAAGTCGATTATAAAAGAGTTATATATATATTTATATTAGAATATATAGAAATCGTAATATTAATCTAAGAGACTTATAAAGTCGATTATAAAAATATCGAATATATATTAAAGATAATATATACTTAAGTCGTATCCGCGATTAACGTAATATTCTATATCGCTAAACGAATTCGAAATTTAGATATATATTAATAATAATAAAGATAATAATAATATTTATACGAATATTAATCGAAAGAGATAATAATAGATAAAAGTCTAATTATAATCGAGGTGTTAAGAATCTATTTCTTATTTTATATTTTTCTCGTAATCGAGAGCTAAGCTCTCTTCTTCTTCTTCGTTATCGCGTCTTTATAAATTATCTCTAATCTTATCTCAATAATATTCTTCTTTTTTCGCATCTTCTTAATAATAAATAAGTTATTTTTTTTATTAATATCTCGCTTTAGTGAATTAAACTTAATATTATTAATCTTTATATCGCGTTTTATCTTTATTTTCTTAAACTTTATATCTATTTTAAATATTTTTTCTTTTTATCGTCTTTCTTTAGCGTTATTATCTTATCTAGAAAATTAATTATATTCGAAATCTATATAATAGTCTTTTTTATTTTCTTTTAGAATATATTAAATAATAGCGATAATTTATATATATGAATTTATTAGCTTTATAGCCCTCTTAATTAAATAATATATATAATTCACTTTATTAATCGTAATAATATTCTCGATCTTAAGTCTTAATTATATATCTTATCTCGTTAATATTCTCGATTTTAACTTAAATTTTATATAGATAATTTAAAGAATTATAAGTCGCTCGTATTATACTCTTTTTATTAAATTTTATAAATTATATTCAAAGATTTTTTAATTTTTTAATAATTAAGAAATAATTAATTATAAGATTATTTATATAATAAATATTTAATAAATCTTTAAAGTTCTCGAGATCGCTTATAAATAAAGAATAATAAGCGATCGATTTTATCGAAATAATACTATGCGAATTAATAAATATAATCTTAATAATCTCGCTAATATATTTAATTAAATTATATATTACGTATTTTACTATTAGATTAATCTTATCTAACGATAATCTAAGCGCTCTAATAATGCGAGTCGATATTATAAAATTATAAACTATATCTTTATTTTTCTTAATATTAGTCTTAATAGACTTATTAACCTTAATAAATTTATTAATCTTAATAGATCTCTCGATTAATAGACTATTCGAAATCTTAATAATCTTCTTTCTTAATTTTATAATTATAGTATTTATCTTCTTAATAATAGTATTTACCTCTTAATTAGTTTTCTTATTAATCTCTTTCTTATTAATTTCTTTCTTCTTAATCTTATCTTTTTTATTTCTCTTATTCTTCTTTACTTTGTTTTTCTATTTTATATTATAATAACTCTTATTTATCTCGCTAATATTATTATAATTATTTATAATAACGTTAATCTTTACGATTATTTTAATAGCGAGATCTCGAAAAATTAGATTATTTATAGATATAATATTATATTCTTTAGATATATTTATTTCGAAGTTTAACTTATTTATTACTTTAGAAATCGAAAGCGAGATCGAAGTCTTTATTTTATATTTTTTATTAATAATTAAAGAGCGAAGATTAGATTTCACGATATTAATTAATTATTAAGTTATTATAAGAGAGATCTCTTAATCTTATACTAACTCGCGTATTATTAAATAATTCTAATTATCGCGAAGTATAATAATATTAATATTAATAGATACGAACTCTTAATTAAAAATTAATTTATTATTTAAGATACGATATACTAAAAGACGATTTATATCTAAGACTTCGATATCGAATTCGACTTTATTATTAATATTCGCGACTCCGATATTACGATTATTAATATTATTAATATCTTTAATTTAGATATTAATATTAATAAAATAAAATAAAATTATTAGCTCGCCGCTATAATTATTATTTAGATATTAATTTATAAACTAATTAGTAGTTATTTAATTAGTATTCTCTATTATTTAATTATTATATTCTATTATTAACGAGAACTTCGCTTATATATTAATTATATCTAATTATAATTAAATTAGCGATTAAATCTTATTTTTAATTTTATAATTAAGCTATTAAAATAAAGATTAAAATTTAAAATAAACTTACTTTAAATTAAGATTTTTATGCTAAATTTTATAATTTATATTAATTTAAGTATTAAAATAAAAGCGTATATATAAGAATTATTAAGTTTTTATAAATTTAAGTAAGTTTAAAATTAAAAATAATTTAAAATTTTAAAAGATTAAATTAAAAGATTTTATATTAAATTAAGAAAGTAAAATTAAAGATAAATAAGTTTTAAAAAATTTAATTTAATTTATATATATTAAAAGTAAATAAGAATAAAGTCTAAAACTTAAATTATAAAAAATAAATTTTAAATATTTAATAAGAGAAGCGTAATTTATATATAAGTTTATATATTTAAGTCTTTAAAGAATTTATCTTTTATAAATACTCTTAAATTTAATCTTTTCTGAATTATCTTTATATTTTAATTTAATATATTATTATAATTTGAAATATAATTAAATTTAAATTATAATTTATTACGTCGCTAATATCTATCGAATTATCTATAATTACTTTAATTATTATATTTGCGATAATCTTCTATATTCTAGGATTAGCGATATAAAATATATCGCTTTTAAAGCTAAGAAATTTAACTTATAATGCTATTAATAGATATAAAAGTATAAATAAAAAAATATAATATATTAAAGAAATACTTAGTCTAGAGAGCTTATAAAATAAAAATTATAATATAATTATAATAAAGACTTAATTAATACTTATCTTAATAGACGAAATTTAATAAAGCGTATATAATGTTCGAGAGAAGATCTTTTATATTCTTAATATTATTTAGCTTAAAAAATATATATATTATTTAATAGAGACTTAAATAGAAAAAAACATTATTATTCGAAAGATTTAATAATATTAAAATTAATAAATTAATTAAGTAAATCTTAGCGATTAGAATAAATACTATCTCGAGTATATAGCTCGCGTTATTATATATTTTACTTTCATTATTATTTAAGATTTAGATATTTAAATAATTATTTAATAATTATATAAAGATAAGTTAAAATAAGATAATATAAGAAGAGTTACGAGTAAAGATTAAATTAAGATATATAATATATCTAAAGTCTAGCTTATAATCTTACGCGCGAAGCTATTATTAATTATATCTAAATAAACGAAATACGTTATTAAGAATAATCGATAACTTTTATTAATAATAAATAATAATAAATATTTTATAAAGATATTATTTAATATTAAAAAGCGATAAAGAAAGTAACGCTTAGAATAACGTAAGTTAAGTCTTACAAAGAATATAATAAACGATTAAGATTAAAATAGAGACGATAAAGAGTAAAGCGAGAACGATAAAGAGTAAAATAAGAATAATAAAGAATAAAGTAAGAATAAGTAAGATTAGAATAAGAATAATAAAGAGTAGAATAAAAATAAGTAAGATTAGATCGAGAATAATAATATTATTATAAATAAAGTTAACGTAAAAGATAGGAAGATTAAAAATAATAGTGTAAAGAATATTAATAAAGATCTCGATAATAATAAGATAATAAATAAGAATTAAGAGAATAGCGACGCGAGAAAGAAATTAAGATAATAAACGTTATATCGTCTTTAGTATTATTATTAATATTTAATAGTTTATATTTTTATAATAATCTTATCTTAATAATTTAAGATAAAATTATACGAAAGAATCGACTAGCGATTAAAATAAATATCGATTATAAACGTATCACGATACTATAAAGTCTAATAGCAATAAACCTTAGCTATATTAAGAATCTTAATTATCTATGTTAGCGATATATAAGAATTATAATTATAAATTATAAATTATAAATAAAGATAGCGAATTACGCGATATTATTAATAAGACTCGAATAATTTATATTATTATAATCTTTTCTATTAATATTAAAAATAATCTCGAAAATATTAAATTAATTTCGAAAAAAAGATCGTCTTAATATAATAAATAACTTAATAAATATATATATATTTTCGATGCTAAAGATATTAACGCTATTTATAATTACTAATATTCTCGCTTAATAGCTATTAATTAAAATCGTTTAAAAGCTCGATATTTAAAATATTTAAAAGCGAGATAAGAGTTTTAATATTAATATATTTAATTAATTATAAAAAGACGTAAAATACGATAATAAAATAAAGTAAAATGTAAATAAGTTAATCTTCGTGAAATTTAATATATATAAGTATTATTAACGAAAGATTAACAAGAAGTTGAATTAAGAATAATTATGAAATATAGTTTATTCTCTTACGTAGTAAATTATTCGTTAAAATCTAAAATATTAATTAATATATATAGCTCTAAAATCGAATAAAAATTTTAGACTTATATTCTATTCGTATTATATTAAATATATAACTTCGAGAAAAAATATTATCTTTCGCTATATCGATATAAATATATTAAGTTTCCTTGAATTAAAATATAAGAATAACATTATTTAGAGTTTTATCTCGCTAGATAATAAGACTTTAAGCGAAGACTATACGAAGATAATCTTTAAATTTTATTATAATATAAAAATATAATAAACGATTCTAAAGAAGCGAAATTCGAAAGATTAAGATCTTAAGATCTTAGAATTTATTAAAATTATTATTATAATTTATATTAAAGAGAATATTAGACGATAAGACGATTTTATCTCGATTTTCTATTAACGAGATTAAATAAGAATATTTAAATGTAAGATTATTTATAGATTTATAATAATAAAGCGAGATTATAAGAAATAGCGTCGAATAATTCTATTATAATTCGTCGACGTTAGAAAGAATAATTTTATTTTAAATTACGAGGAATTTAATAATTAAAGAAATCTATATCTCGTTTATATTACTTAGATAGTCTCTATTAAAACGCCCTTCGACTATTTAAATATATATAGTTATATATTATATAAATTCCTCGCTAACGTATAACTATATTTAGACTTTCTTATATTATAAGTCTTAATTTATCGACGCACTTAAATTAATTTATAAATATTTTAATAAATAATAATTCTTTTAAGTAATAATTAAGAATAAGTAAGATAAATTATTAATATAAGTCGTTTAAATACTCTTCGAGCTTTTAAGATAGTGTTTTAAAAATAAATAATAATCGAGATAACGAGCTTTAGCGTAAACACGTATTATCGAATATTAATTAATATTTCGTAAATTTATATAAATCGTAATAAATAAAATTTAGAGATAAATAAGAGATCGAGATAAAAAGTTAAATGCGTTATCGCTAAATATATACGACTTTAAACTATCGAGCGATATTAGATTATATATTATATTATTATAATTTTCGATAATTATGATTTTTATAATTAATAAATTATTTATAATTCGTTTATTAATAAGATAAATAATATATATTTTTAATAAATTAACTTCGTAATTTAAACGTAGCTAGCTCTTATCTTAATAGAATCTCGCGTTATCTCTCTTATTTCTTTTTCTTTAAATTATATATTTAATCGATTATTTTAATATTAAATTAAGCATTAAAGTCGTCGCATATAGACGCGTAATTTATATATTCTTAATAAATTATCTAATTACGTTCGCCCTAAGTAAATCTCTCTATAATAAGATTCGCGTATTTTCTACGTTATATTTATCGTTATTATAAAACTTCTACGCTAAAATTAATTTAAGAAACTAAATTATAAAAATTATTATAAAGAGTTTTATAATAAATATAAGATAAGAGAAGAATATATATAACTCGTTAAAGAAGAAAATAAAGAGATAATATCTTATTAAGACGAGATTAGATATTTTAATAAATAGAATTAAATTCGCGAAAGCTTTTATATAATTAAAGAATATATTTTCGTTTATTTTTTATTAGAATATTTTTAAGATATAAAAAAAAAATATAAATTAGTTATAATAAGAAAGATTATTAATTTATATTTATATTATCGATTGAGACGATATTGAAGATATATTTTCTATCTGTTAATGAAATTAATATATTCGCGTAATCGAGTTTAATTATTCGTTATATAATCTTTTATATCTTAAAAATATTAAAGAAAAAAATCTTTATTAAGTATTACGTTGAAAGAGCTTAAGTTTAATATATTTAAAGAGTTATTAAAGAAGAAAAGCGTATATTAATCGAATATATATAAGCGAATTATATATAAGATTAAGAATATAGACTTAATAATAGATATTGCCTGTAAATTTATAGCGATCGTATTATAGATATATAGAAATAGAGAGAATTCGATTATCTTTACTATTAAGACCGCTAAGTACGAAAATCTAGATATTTATTTAATATATCTAGCTACGGGTCGGAAAGGTGTGATATATTTAATGGTATGAGACCAGTTTTTCGAATATCATATCGAAAGGTATGGGATATCCCATACTTCCATTGAGTTTTTAATAAATATATTACGTAAGATTTTTTTATATTCTAAAAATATATAAAAAGCTTAAGCGAACGCTTATGTAGCTATAAAATTCTATAAATAGATTAAAAAGATATAATTTTTTAAAAAAAGTTAAAAAAAAGTTGAAAACGACTATATTCAACAGATACCACACCTTTCCGACCCGTATGTCTAGCTTTAATATTTTTCTATTAAACTAATTAAAACTTAGTCTTTACTTATTATATATGATTAGCGATAATATATAAAAAATTATTTACTCGACGTTAATAATCGCGATTAAATTTATATAATAGTATAAATTTTTAATTAGCGCTTAATAATCTTAGTAATTAAATATATTAAGCTAATTAAGTTTATTACTTAGCTTATATAAGAATATCTTAGTTAATCTTATCTTTATAATAATACGATCGCGATACGTTAATTTATTTAATTCTCTTATTTCTATAACGACGAAAGATTATCTTTTATTTCTTTTCGTAATAAATTAATTATTCGTATATTCTACGATCTTAAGCTTTCCGTATCTCAACGTAATATATATTATATACGCTTAATCGATAAACGTAAGATATCTAATACTTAGATAAATAGCGATATTAAATAAAAAGAAATAATAGTAGATAGCGGCGAAGGCGACTTAAATAAAGTTATAGAAGCAGAAGATACGCGTATTAGAATATATTATTTTATTCGATATATTAATACACTACGTAGGAAGTAAACGTACGAAGTTATTAAATATTTTAATATTATTAATAATAATAATAAAAATAAAGATATTAAAAGTTTAAGATTAAAACGAAGAAAAGAGAATTAAATTATCAAAGTCTAAGATTGAATCGCGATATATCTAATTATTTATAATTACGTTAAATTCTCGTTAATAAGAATAAATTACGCGTTGTTTTTTTTTTAAAATATCGAGTACGCTAATAGCGTAAGTAATTAATAAAACTCGATAATAATAAGCTTTAGTCGCGAAAGCCAACGATTATTAATACGGGTAATAATCTCTATAATTTCTAAGCGAGAATCTAACTACGTATAAAATAAGATAATAATTATTTATTATTAATATTAGATTATAAGTAATAATTAAGAAATAATTATAGATAAGATAATAAAGAATATTATAGATCGACTCTAATAAGCGCTTTCTCTTTTCTTTTTATTTACGACTTATTTTTAATAAAATATATTAATATCTTAATAATTATTTAATCTTAACTTTATTAAAGACTTAATTAAATAAGCTTAATAGTCGAGCTTAATAAATATTATCTTAAATTCTTCTTTCTTTTCTCTTATATAACTTTATCTTTATATCTATATCGTAATATACTTCAAGCGATATTAAAAGTAAATATTTATTTTCTTAATTCTAAATAAATAATATTATTACATATATTATATAGAGAGAACTTTATTAATATAGTTTAAGAATAGTAGTTAATCTTATAATAAGCTTTATATTCTATATATTTATCGAAAAGATAGATAAGTTCGATAATATTAGATAAATAAAAGAAATACGATATAATTATATTATTATCTTAATCTCGTAAAGACGATAGTAATATAAGATAACGATATTAATTATTAATAAGAATCTTTATATTATATATACGATAGTATTAACGATATTACGATTTAATCGAATTCGTGATATTATATATTAAATAAAAATCATGTAAAAGATTATTAATAAAAGTTTAATTTAATAGAAAATAATTTTTATCTATTCTTATCTCTCTCGTCGAGATTAAGTTATTTAAAAATAAAGTCTTATCGAAAATATATCGCTAATAATAATTAATTAAATCGTATTTTATCTTTCACGAATAGCGATAATAATAAAATACGAAGCTATATTATAAATATTCTTTAAGATAATAAGAAGTCTAGAAATTAAATAAAACGTTAATAATCAAAGAATTATAAGCGTATTTTTAATTCCATAATATTAATTTATATAATTAAAATTATAATAAAATAAATAGAAAACGATCTATCTTTATAATTAGAGTATAATTAAGATACTTTAAATAAATTTATAACTCGCACGTAATTATTAAAAAAAAAAAGACTTTATGAGTTATTAGAATCTAACGTTATAGCCGATTAAATAAATTCGAGTAATACGTCGATCTTAATAAAGACGCGACGAATATATACTTTTATCTAATAAATGCAAGTAAGAGCTAAAAATATATTATAATTTTTTAATCTTCTTAGCGACTTTAGATCTTAAGTTATAAATAAAACGCGACTTATTATATAAATTATAATAAATTTATCGTATTATAATATCGAATAAAAACGCGATCTTTTTAAGCAATTACGAGATAATCTTAATTTTATTTTAATAGATTATAATAAATTTAAAAAACGAATAAATCGACTTTATAGAAATATTATCTAACTTTTTTTTAGAGATATAATGGATTATTAATATTAATAATTATTCTTATATTATATCGAGTTTTCTTTTATAATTAAACGATAGCGTTTAAAATAAGATAGTAAAGCGCTTATCTCTTTTAGCTCTTTTTACTTAAAATTATAATTTTAATAATTACGATATTATATTACGTGATTTTTAAATATAATTTAAATATTAAAAAAGTTTAACGATAAAATAAATAGAAGATTAAAAATATATTTAACGCTTTATAAGAAAAACGTTATTAATTAGAATATAATTATTTTCGTATAAATTGAGAATATTTGAAATAATTAAAAGAAGAAGAGAAAAACGAAGATTATTACTATAATTTACTATCGAATATTTTAATATATAATAAGCTTTATTACTTCTTTAATAATTTATAAGACCGAAGATCGCTTCGCGAATTTAATTAAGAATCTTAAAGCTATATTAAATTATAAAGTTATCGCGCGTAAGCTTAAAGAGAAGAGCTTTATATATTTTAATTTATTTAATTATTTTTATTAAAGAGTAATAAATAATATCGAAGAGAATAAGAATAAGAAGATATACGGGTCGGAAAGGTGTGGTATCTGTTGAATATAGTCGTTTTCAACTTTTTTTTAACTTTTTTTAAAAAATTATATCTTTTTAATCTATTTATAGAATTTTATAGCTACATAAGCGTTCGCTTAAGCTTTTTACATATTTTTAGAATATAAAAAAATCTTACGTAATATATTTATTAAAAACCCAATGGAAGTATGGGATATCCCATACCTTTCGATATGATATTCGAAAAACTAATCCCATACCATCAAATATACCACACCTTTCCGACTCGTAAGAAGATAGATTATATTATAACTCGATTATCTATAAAAAGATTTAATAACTAATATTACTCTTAATATATAAAGAAGTTTAAAAATATTAGAATCGCTATAATACGCGAATAGAAGAAATAATTCAACGAAGATAATAATAAGTATAACGACGATTAATTCTTAAAGTAAATCGTCGCTAATAATAGATAAATATTTAATAAGTTATAATATAGAGATAATTTAAGAAACGAAGAGTATCTATAATAAAGAAAGAATATTATAAATAATAAAAGATATAAGATTTTTTAGAGCGAATTAGATAATAGAGTAATAGAGCTTAGAATAGCTATAATAGATCGCGAATTAAGCGAGTAATATTATAATTAGTCTAGATATAAATAAATTAAGATAAAGATCAACTTTAAGAAGTATTAATATTTTCTTTAACTACATTTACGATAAAAGTAAATATAATATTAACTATTAAAATAGACTTAATATAATCTCGATCTTAAATAATATAGATAATTAAAGTATATGCGAAAAGGGCGATAATATATTAAAAGTATAAGTATAATATGATAGATAAAGACGCGATAATTACGAAAGTAATAGATTTAAAATAAAGATCGCGATTAGTTGAATTTTCGACGACTATAGATTGAATAATAAAATTCGCTAATATCGCTAATGATTAAAAGAGCTACTAATAATATTAATGAGAATTAAAAGTTGCTAATCGGGCTTATAGGGCTTTTGATAATAGATATAAACTAACGAATATTATTAACGACGCTAGAGAGTAAAGTCTACTAAAACTCAAATTTACTTTTTGTCGATAAGAGCGTATTTTTCTTTATTTAGCGTGTTCTGCGTAGAGAAACTAGTAATATTTTAAAGATTCTAATAGATATATAATCTTAATTAATCGCGTAGTGAGATTCGATATTATCGACCTTAAGACGTAGAGTCGCGAGAAAGCGCTAAGTAGTAAATCTTAGTCTTCGAATTAATAGCGAATTATAATTATTTAAACTCTAAATAATTATTTTAATATAAAAAATACTTATTATAAAGAGATTATTAAATAATCGCTATAGCGACGTTTAGTATCGCGATAAGTGTCAAAGAGTTATCGTAATAGCGATAGGTTATAATGTAATTAAATTACTATCGCGTATAGCTCGGGCTTATAATATATTAAAATATAAGGTAGAACACGTAGTAGTTATATTAACTAAGAAGTACTAGCTAGAAAAGCGAGACTATAAGACACGCCTTAGCGTGTCACGTGATCTAGTCACGTGACTCGAATTTCAATAAAGTTCTTAAAAAGTTATTTAATTAATTATAGTATCTTCTAAAGAGATAAGTAAGGTTAATTACTAGCGTATACTAGAGCTTATCGAGTCGATAGACGGAGATTCTTAGAAAGAAGAGACGTTATTAGAAGATAATAGATCGTTATCGAAAAAAGAATCGTATCTTTTATAGTATTAAATAAGTTAAGACTCGCTTCTAAATATCTAAATTCTATGGATAAAGAATTTAACTATCTTTTAAAACGAAGGGAGAACGATTAACTAGACATAGAGATAGTCTAATAAGTTATAGAAGAAGATCGAGTAGTTCTTAGAGATCTCGTAGTAGATACTTATTACTACTAAGATCTTAGATAGTTCTTAATTACGTAATTAATAGAGTATTTAACGAGTTCTAGAATTTTATAACGATAAGTTCGACTAGTAAGAGTAATAAATTAATAGATTTAATTAGCGAGTATAATAAGATTTTAAATAAAAAGAGATAAGAAAACTAGCTTAAAATACTAAGACTTAATAGCTTAGAAATAGACGAAGTATAAGTATAAAAGAAAGAAGAAGAAGAAGTTAAAGAAAGTAATAAATAAACTAACTTTACTAGAAATAGTAAATGTAAAAGTAAAGAATAGTAGAGAATCTTTTAAATCTTATTAATAATTAATTAGCATTATTAATAAGACGTTACTACTATATTATTATAGCTAGTTATAAGTTAGAGTATAAGAAGAATATCTTAATTCTCTCTAGAATCTACTATTTAAATACTTAGGGAATACTAAGAGATACTAGTATATAGAAAGCAGTGAAAGCACCTTCTAAGAATTCTATACTACTAATCTCATATCGTAATATTATTAGTTCCTAGACTTTTTAAATAAATCTTTAATAATCTTCTTGACTAATATTTTAATTTAAATAAGAATTTCTTTTAAATTTAATTATATTAACGATTTATTATAAAAAGAAATTTAGTAATTTTCTTTATAAAAGATTATATAAAAGACGAGAAAAACTATATTTAATATAAGCGATAGCGAGATAAGCTACTACGTAGCTAGTATACTATAATAATTTTCGTATGAAGTTTTAATAGGGAAACGATCGAGGTGCTACCAACGAGTAAAATCCGATTAATTTGTAAGAGATAGTAATAATTTGACGCTCGAAAGAAGTACCATAATTACCCGACGTTAGTTGATTGGTGAACTTGGTATTTTATATCTCTAGCTTCTCGTTACACATAGACAATACAATCAAGTGTTTCACACATTAATCTTTCAAGAAAAATCGTGACATGATCTAATAACAATCATGCTACCATACCCAACTTGCACCGAGCGATAGAGTATGCGCACGAAGGCAGGTAAAATATTAACTAGTCGAACCCATACAACCCGCCGTCATTTAAATGTATTTATATGGGTTCATGATGCCCTTCTGCGCGGGGATTAGCTATCAGTCACTTCAAGAATGACGAGATCCAACTCACAGGGTCGTAGAGATCTTTGATTTGCTTCATTAGCCGTATCATGGTCTTACTTCGACTGTATCCGACGAATGCCTTTTTGGCAAGGCCTAGGCCATGTTCTGCGCTGATACTGCCGTTCCGTTTAGCAATCCACTCATATACGAACGGCTCCAGCTTCTCCTCAACTTCCTTATCGAACCTCCTTGTCGCTACGTTGAGATGCAAATTTGAGTCTCCCATATGGCCATAACCTACAACACCGACTACCGGGTCTTTCTCATCACCGCCAACAAGGCCAGCGGATGTGAGACGTTCCCTCGTATCCTCAACAAGTTTGTAAAGCTCTGGTAATGGTATCGAGAGGTCGTATTTGTATACACCACCCCAGTGTCCCAAGCATTCTGAAATACCCTCGCGCCATGACCATAGTGACTGCATTTGAGTCTCATCTTGGGCAAGAACGCCATCTGATACGATGTCTTCACCCATCACGTGCTCAAGGAACCTTTCTAGCTTTTCGCTGTCGTGGTCGGAATTTGAACCGCTCGTCTCGATCAGACAGTAGAATGGGTATTGGCCTTCCAGCGGGCGCTTCTTGCCCGTGACTGCATGAACCAAGTCTTGGCTCTGCCCGTCCATCAACTCGAACGCCGAAAGAATTTCGGATAATTGGCTCTTGGCTGCGCGAAATGCTTCTTGCACCTTCTCAAAGCTTTCGAGGCCAAAGAAAGCGACGTTGGCAGCTTTTGACCTCCGCGGACAAAGGATTGAAACGCCTGTGATGATACCTATCGTGCCCTCGCCACCAATGAAAAGCTGTTTAATGTCGTAACCCGTGTTGTTTTTACGAAGTTTGCTCAGATCGTCCATCACCGTGCCATCTGGAAGCACTGCCTCAATACCAAGTACGTTTCCATGCAGATTACCATACCTGAGTAGACGTAGCCCACCCGCATTGGTAGCAAGATTACCTCCGATGTGGCATGAGCCCTTTGCACCAAGGTCCAAGGGGAAAATATGGTCCCTTTCTGCTAAGAAATGGTCGACAACTTCTAGGATACATCCCGCATCGATGACGAGGGTACCAGAGACTTCATCGAACTCTCGGATGTTGTTCATACGAGACATGCTGATTACAATTTCGTCATATACAGGAACCGAGCCGCCCACAAGACCCGAATTGCCGCCTTGAGGCACAACAGCCAACATATGGTCATTGCAATATTTCAGCACTTTACTGACTTCTTCTGTCGAGCCTGGTTTCACGACGAGCTTCGTGTGTCCCTTGTATTTGCGCATCCAGTCGCTGTTGAAAGGTTCAAGATCATCCATTGCTTGCTGGGAGACTCCATCAATGACGGCTGATTGTGCACCTAACAAGTCTTTAAAGAATTGAACATTATCTCGAGAAAGCTGTTTGATTCAGTCTTCGAGGGTGCGGCTTAGGCGTATCAATCTCTTCATACCTCGTGGAATTTGCTGTCCCGTTTAATTTCTGGATATCTAGGCCGGCTTGTATTAGCGCAAGTGAAGCCATATCGCTAAGAAGGCATACGATTCAGAGGTGTATTTGATACGGCTCTGAGGACTGGGTCTGCCTATTGTACCGCCATCAGCGTCCGATTGACGTGGTTCGGTAGTGGCGGAGCTCCATCGGGCTTGGGCCGCTGGCCATGATCGGAGCAAGTACGACGGGCGTGGGACATTTGGGAAGGAAGCCGTGAGATATCTATTGAAGAAGATAGCTTTCCAACGCGTTATCACCATTTTATCTTCAGACGACGACCGGGTGCTGCTGGCAATGTTCACGAGCGCTGAATGCTGGTGTGCCAAGCCGCGGCAATTGGCGTGTGCGTCAAGAAGGACGCGCCATGCTTCAACCTACTTTCACTCTCTCCAACTATGTTTGAGATCTTCTATAAGTGCATGTTTAGCACCGCCGTAAAGCTTGAATCTCTCGAGTAGAGCGACCTATGCTAATCGCATTATGGCTTCTGGATACGACAGAGCATTGTCCGGTAGGTAGTAATCTCGATCAAGCTACTGATGAGCAGACTGACGTTCCTCAAGTCTTCAGGTAAGATCTGATTATTCAACAAGTATCGAGTACCAAACTCACCGCTTCTCTGTAAGTCCGGATGGTCATGTCTTCCAAGTCGAATATGCGCTGGAGGCTGTCAAACGAGGTACGGTCCAGATAGGGTCAAGCCATTGTGACACCGTATTGAAGGATGACCAGGGACTTGTGCCGTTGGCGTTAAGGGAAATGGTATTGTGGTGCTAGGATGCGAAAAACGATCCGCGATGAAACTACAAGATACTCGTATCACCCCTTCGAAGATCGGCCTGGTGGATACGCACGTCTGCCTTGCTTTCGCCGGCCTGAACGCTGATGCTCGCATACTGGTGGACAAGGCTCGGTTAGAGGCACAGTCACATCGTCTGACTGTTGAGGACCCGGTCACAATTGAATACATTACAAAATATGTTGCTGGCGTACAACAGCGATACACACAGAGTGGAGGTGTAAGGCCATTCGGAATTAGTACTCTGATTGTTGGGTTTGACAAAGGAGACAAAACGCCGCGACTCTATCAAACCGAACCTTCGGGCATCTATTCCGCTTGGTAGGGCTATTGTCAACTGCAAGTCCTGGGGTTCTGCCTGACGACTGACATTGCGTAGGAAAGCCAATGCGATCGGAAGGTCCAGCAAGACAGTTCGCGAATTCTTGGAGCGAAATCACAAGGATGATATGGACCGAGAAGAAACAGTCAAGCTGGCAGTCAAATCATTATTGGAGGTCGTTCAAACAGGGGCGAAGAACATCGAGATTGCCATTATGGCTCCCGGAAAGATCATTGAGATGCTGCCTGTAGAGGACATCGAATCGTATGTGAGGAACATTGAAACGGAGAAGCAAGAGGAGGCAGCTAAAAAGAAGACGGGACGCACGCCAGGTACTGGCACGGCAGCAATTCTCACAAGAAGCGATGGGGGTGCATCTACTAGCTGAATGTCTCTAATCTGACCTCAAATCCAATAGCAAGCCGTGTAAATATTGAGAGTTGCTTCCAGTTTGTTCGATCCTAAGGATATTGTTCCCAATAGTTATCGAATGGTCCGACTCTGTAACGATTCCGTCGAATGCCGCTAAAATAGCCCAAACCAGCGCAATCTTCCATTCAAGCCAAGAGCTTATCCAAGTCTATTCGAGGCATCCTTGACATTGAAAATTGATCGCTGCTGCTCGCCTTGCATTCGACCGTCCCTGAGCATGCGAGGGTCCGCGCGTGCATCCTCACCCTCAAACTTGAGGCCTGGCGTTGGTGTCTTGGCGTCAAGAACGAAGTGGTTGTCGCAATGAGGGCAATACTCGTCACTGCCCGAAGAATTTAGCTGGTGGGAAAATCCAACTTGTTTTTGATAAGTCTACCTGTCTTCAAATTCTTGGACGTCTTTCCGAAAGCACTTCTTGCATTTCTTACAAGCAAAGGTCTGTACTATTACTCAGAGAGCGTAGGCACGCGGCAGGCTCGCGTTGTAAATACCATGTCAAATGTTTGCAGTAAATGATGGCCTTCTTGCTCTTGATGACATTCTGCACAGTCAAACCATTTGCGACCTAGTTAGGGAATCAGAAAACTTCTAAAAAGCGTAGGCAAATTCCCAAAGTGGGTGCTGACAGCATGGGGACCTTATCGAAACTTGAGCGTTGAGGATGTGCTTGCTGCAGACGATTAAAGACTGGGGCCTTCAGACGTAGAATGCTGTATGAGTAGCACTGACCACATGATGATCTTTTCAGATTTCGCTTTGTCTACAAAAAGGTGCAATTCCAAAGCATTGCAATCGATAATCAAACGCTAAATCTCGACACGTTAAGGTCCCTTCCAATTAGGGTCTCTTTGACTACTAAATTCAATCACATTTTCAGCCCACATTTCCAACATTCCAGCCTCATGAAAACACGTATTATATTTGGTAGTTATATTCTAGCAATAATTGCTTATAAATTATTAATTTCCTATTATCAAGAATCGAATATTTAGAATATATCTAATTTTCTTGAAAATAAGATCGAGAGCTTATTCTCCAGCGAATATACACTAAGAAAGATTTATATTTATGAATCTAGAGTTATAATAGAGTTATATATAATATAATAATAAAGAAGATTATTATTACTAGTATTTTTTCTACTATTTAGTACTATTTCTCTTATTATAAAAAATAAGTATATCGTATTTCTATTTTAAGTAATTATAATTATATTTAGAAGCTTCTTTATTAAGATTATACGTTTATTATTTACATAATCTTTTATATATTATCGTATACTCTAGAAAAGCTTTAAGCTTAATTATTTAATTATATCAATTTAACTTTATCTCGTCTTATTAAGATTATAAAGAAATTAACAATTTTTATTAAAATAGTAGATTATAATCTTAATAACAAATATTTATATAATCGCTTTTAGCACTTAGACGAGACTATTAATTAATACTATTACGAAGTTTTAAAGACTATATATATATTATATTAGAAATTTATTCGATTATTAAGTACTTTATATATAATTACTATAAAGATTATCTCTAGCTTAAAATTCACGTCTTATTTTAATAATTATTTAAGAGTATTAAATAATACGTATATTACTATTTATATATCTATTACGAAATATATATTATAACGAAATAGAAAGAATACACTTAGTTAGAACGTTCTAGCTATATATAAGTACGATATATTATTTTATTATATATTATCTAGATGAAAGAAATCTTCGTATAACGTGTTTATATTAAAGAATAACTTTAATAATTACGACTTTTCTATATTAATAGAGAAGTATTATCTAATCGATACTAAATATATTAATTATAATTAACTTCTAGCTTTATATATAAATATACGATATTATCTAAAGAAGTAGAAGTAGACGGGAATAAAGTTTAAAAACTATAAGAAATTATTTAATCTACCATACTCGCAGCTACGAAATATTATTGCTATTGCAAGCAATAAGTGAGTGAAAAGATAATGTATATCTATGGAGAGCTCGGAGAATAAGTACCTGCTATGGTCTTACGCTATTACTAATGTATTCTAATCTTCTTAACTTCTTTTTTGATAAGAAAGTTATCTATAAAAAATATTCTTAGACTTATAATAGATATTAATAAATAAAAGAAAAGTTAACGTTTATATTAAAATATATTCTAGCGAAATAATAGATATTATAATATAAATATTAAATTAATAATATAATAATTATATTAAACTTTTTTTATAAAAGATTTTAATTAATTAAAAAGTTTTAAATAATTTTTTTCTCTCTTAAATATTAATTATAAAACTAAAGCTTATAATAAAGTTAATATTAATATTATATTATATATATATATATCGTTATAGCTTATAAAGTAATCGTAAATATAGAAATAATAGTATTTTAAGTAATTACTTAAAAATAATAAGATTTAATAAATAATTATACTTAATATTTTTCGAAATCTTTTATAAGCTTCTATATTTTAAATAGATTATCTAATATATATTAAACGTTATATTTATTTTTTTAATACTATTTAATAAATTGAATATTAAATTTTTTTAAAATAATACGCTTCTTTAGTAATTATTTAATTTTATATTTATACTTATATTTTAAATATTATAAAAAATAAATTAAAATAACGAGTTCTTTAATATAAATTTATTATAATAATTAATTAAAATTAATTAAAATAATTAAATAAATCTATACTATAAATAATAACTTAAGTCGATAGACGAGAGTTTCGATCTTTTTAAGAATTACAAATAATTTAACTTATTATTAATAAAGTTTTTTATTATCGATCTTAAATATTTCGTAATTATAATATAAATATAAATAAACTATAATATCTTTAAATAAATCGAGCGATTTATATTTTTTATTATAATAAATCTTAATTATAGCGTTAGCGAAGATAAAAACTCTTTAATTTATTCTTATTTTTATAATTATAATTAAATATAATCTTTTAAAAATAAATTAAAAAATATTCTTAAAAAATCGCGTATATAAAATTTATAGAATACTTCGTTAAATAATATATTAATAGATTAATTCTTAGAGTTATTGTCAAGGAATAATATTGATGTGGTTCAATAATGAGTGTGGTGAATGAATTGTTGATTGATCTACGTGTGTGTGCGCCAGCTAAGTACGGAGAAGCGAGCGCCAAGGCTAGTCATGACCAG
>JANQBS010000466.1:0-20434 GCA_033085395.1 Xanthoparmelia taractica | reverse complement strand
GCTTATATAATTATAAAATTCTATAAATAGATTAAAAAGATATAATTTTTTAAAAAAAGTTGGAAAAAAGTTAAAAACGACTATATTCAATAGATATCACACCTTTTCGACCCGTATCTATATCTTCTCAACGAAAGGAATTTAGAGGTTTTAATAGTTAAAGAGATGCGAAGATAACTTCGTTTGATTGAATATTATTAAGAAATAGCGTTAGATAGACTTAATTAGTGAAGATATATTAACTATAAAATTAATATTAAGAAGAAAAGTACTAGATTGAAGCGTTCTTTTTTCGAAATATATTTAGTACTACTTTCGAAATTCTATTTAAGTAAATAAGTGTGATAATATAATAGACTTAAGAATCAAGAGAACATAGAATAAATCTACTCTTTCGCTATATATATATAATGCTTATATAGAATACTCGTAGCACCTTAATATAGTTACTTAAACTCTTATAGCTTAGTTATCTTATAAAGCCTTATATTCTTTAATATCAATACTACTACTTAGCTTCTTAAACATCTTATACTTTTTATTATATATCTTAATCTTCGCCCTAATCGTCTTATATGCGTTTATTTTCATAAACACTCTCGATAGCGACTGCTTCTTAATCGCGAACTAATATTTGCAATTCCGCCCATAATCGAATCCCTAGCCTGGCTTTTATTCCGCTTCGCCATTTATTCTTTGACGCTGATGTGATCGTTGGCTGGATAGTGTAGGGTGATGCTAAGTGGGGAAGTCTATGGAGCGTTCGGTCCAGTATGCGGAAATCGCCGGGCTCGACGTATATGAAGTGGATATTGTATTCTGCTTTGACTTCGTTAGAGAGGGCTTCGATAAAGCCTTCGACGGCCCATATAGAGGCGCAGTAGATTTTGAACATTGGCACTCTGTGCGAGTATAGGTGTTAGTAGGGTTTATATTTCGAGGAGTTTGTGAGAGAGCCTTACCCTCTTTAGCCTCCGATGGGGTTGACCTATAGAATCCACACCCCTTTGAGCTTCTAATATCTTATAACCTCTACAATTATCCTCGCAACATCGATTAAGTCGAAGAAATTAACTTTCGTTTATGTCCTAATCTGGCTATCTAATAGCTCTTTAAAAAGTTCACTATTCTCTTTATTGTTAACCATCATATCAACGCGACCGAACCTATCAAGTACGATTACGAAGACTCATTGGCTATCACTAGAGTCTGTGATATCGAGCTTGACGGCGTGATAATTCTTCAAGGTAGTGCGTTCGAAGGTGAAGATCCCTAGTTTATGCGCTATGGCAACTACACTGTCGCCGGTGTCAACTTTTTGTATAATATATAATCAAACTATAAGAAAGCGACGATTTTAAGATTAATAAGTAGAATATAACTCGCTCTAAATAATCTTAATATATCGAGACTTATAAGTTCTTCGTTCTTGAGATTAATTATAAATATATTTAACTTCTTTTATAACGCTTCTATATTTAACTAGAACTTATTCTTTAATACACGCACCTCTTTTTAAGCTTTCTCAAATATATCGCGATATTATTTTCTAAATTAATTATTAGTCTCTTAAGCTTTCTTTTTAATTCTACGCTATAATCTCTTAACTTCTCTTTTAAGTTATATGTCTAAGTTATCGATATCACGCTAAAGACTATCGCATTTTTACTAGATCGACTCGTAGTTATATTTGAAACAATAGACGTTCTCAATCGAAGATCTTATTGATTATCGAGATTTAATACTTTAAGATATTAGAGCTAAATATTCTTTATTAGCTAGTAACTAGACATAATTAAAATTAGAGATATATATTTATCAAACTATCTAGTCCTCTTAAGCGTCTTTATTATTTTTTTTTAACTATCTTATTCTTTCGAGATTTAAGTTACGATATGAGGTTACTCTTCACGAATAAAGACTTCGATATCGTCGAGTCTATGACTTTCGTGAGAACGGTCTAAGGATTACTAATAACTTTTACAATCACCGCGTAAGTAAACGTTTAACTTATGATTGGCTAAACACTACGAGAAGATCGGATTGATATAGCGTGCCTTCGCTTGATAGAGACGGAGAACGAAGACTTATCCCATCGCCTGGCAAGCTTCGGGTAAAATCTCTTGGCATACATTATTAAAATCTCATATCTATGGTATGGCTTTCAAATGCTCTTTTCAACACCTAATATGATTACAAATAGCTATCCCACATAGCTTACACTCAAATAGACCTCTTGGGGTCTACTGAGGTCTTTTCCGAATGTTCAATCGTGATGTCTTGACGGTGTTGATTGATAATTCCAGCAGTGGCTTTCTACTCTCCGCAGGTTTCTCTACTTTTCGACCCACACATAAGCAGACTACGTATCGTTTGGCTCGATCTCCTATACGTTCTAGCCTACCATGATCGCGTGCAGCTGCCGGATGTACTCTTGATAATAGAGAGACTTGGAATGGTTTGGGAGGATTGCCAGTAAGTCTCTCCGATCGTTCCAACAGTTGACTAGCTAACTCCTTTCGAAAGTCCCTATGAGAGCCTTTATAAGGCTCTTTTAAGACGCAATAAGCGATCTTATAAGCATTAACAATGGTGGTATCCAGTAGAAAATGCCATAGGGATTTCCAACTCTTGAGATGAACTCTTTAAGTGTTGTAATAAGATCGTAATTGATTAGCGTTATCCACCCCGTTCATGTAATAATTATACATGTCAATGAATACGGGGATATCCAGCTCTTTGATAGTCATTTCCCTAGAGATAGCACGAGAGGTACGTGTATTCGTGGCTGTTTTTACTGGCCTGCGGCGGAGACGTTTCATCGTCTCTCGATTACTCGAGACGGTACTCATAAAGAGAATCACATTCTGATCTTTTTAGGCAAATTGCATCACCTTCTCATTATTTGATAGACTTTCAAATAGCTGACCCCACTTTAGAGTAGAATCCCAATAGGTTTTTAGGTCTGCAAGTCGCTGATCAAGACTCTGGTTGGGTTCTTGTGCTTTTTTCTAAGTCTTAGTATCCTGTTTGGCCTCAATTTCTTCTCGGGATGTTGCCGTAGTGCGTATAGTTCTAGCGGTCTCAAATCCTTTAAAATCAAGCTGAGATAGCAATCTAGCTGACGTAAATAGGTTATCTAGTCATATGATATGAGAATAATTCTTAGCAATACCATCCTGAGTCACGAGATCCAAGATCACGGTCTGAGTCTGATTGAATTTTAAATTTACAGTTTAGAAATCATTTAAATCCTAAGGATTCTTCGTCTTATTACTTTTCTTAGCATGATATATCCAGTTCAACACGTAGCCCTCATTGGCTAACACCTATATTTTAAAGCCTTTCGACGTTGGTTTGCTAGATATGTTAACGATTTCTTTGGCCCGTCCCATAAATTATTCGATTGTCTCATCTACGACTAGATAAGTTCCTAACTTCCAGTACTTCTTAAACACTTATCTAAGATAATCACTTAATGATTCAAGCTTTGCAAATGAAGTCTCTTATTAACCCAATTGATGACCTAGATAAGGTCTCGAGATGTGAAAGAATCTATCAATTTGTTGCCATCTTTTTAAGCCGATATACTTAGAAATCTAAGTATAAATTGGTTCTCTCAGAGAGTCTTGGTTCTAGAACTCTAAAACAGTTGATTCTACATGCAAACCAATCAAATCGAGACTCCAAGATAGGCTCGGAATTCTTTAACTGTGGTGAGGATTCAGGTACGAGACTAGGATGTCTTAGACTTAGAAGAGAGGAATGTATACTCATTGATATGTTACACCAGAGCCTTGAGAGTCTCTTCGTTGAAGAATAAGGTGAAGATAGCATATAAATCGTTCGAAGCAATGGTATCTGGCAAATGGCCATGGTCATGACTGTATGGCTTGGTGATTTCTATAGGTTTGTACTTAGACAATGGCCATGAGTCTGGGGGACGTTCTTTTGGAGTATTTGATGGTTTTGAATTCTTTTTCACGTGATCCAGATCATTGGATATCTTATTACGACGTATTGCATTGGAGTTTTGACTTGATTGTGTAGCTTTCTCTCAAAAGACGCGTTGTTTTTCTATGGTGCGGGGCGGAGAAGCGCGATAGGGCTGAACCCCTGAATTTTACCCCCTGCCAGGCGATGGGATAGATGGGATGGATGTCATGAGAAGGCCGTAGCGGCCGATAGGTTTTGCGACGAGGCGTAGAAGGACAAATGGCATCTGGGACGAGATTTTCGCCTTCGAAAGCTACTTTAAGCGATTTATTCTCGATATCTTAAATAGCTTTACAAATTATTAGAATAATCCTAGATATAATCTTTTTATAATTAGCTATAGTCTTTATAGAAAATTTATAAAGAGTCGACGCGTATACGAGATCTTGATTAATTTTATACTCTAAGTTCTTAATCTCGATTATATTATTCTAAAAAATTATTATACTCGATTTAGCGATTTTCTATAAATCGCTAATTTTAAGATTAATTTAATAACTAAAGATCTCTTTAGATACGACGATAATATTATTAGACTCTTTATAAAAAACGATATTTATAAGAATCTCACTATGCGATTTAAGATTCTAAATATCGATCTTAATAAAGCTTTCTTTATATATTATTATTATAAGATTATTAATCGTGTTATATTAAGTAATATACTAGCTTGTTAGTATATTATTACTTATAATTATAGCGTCGAGAAGCGTTACTATATTAAATACGACGATAAAAATATAATTATCTTTTATACTTAATTAGAAATTATTATAAATAAAAGCGCTTAAGAAATTATATATAATTACGACGTTTTTAATAGCGAGAATACGGGTCGGAAAGGTGTGATATATTTGATGGTATGGGAGTAGTTATTCGAATATCATATCGAAAGATATAAGATATCCCATACTCCCATTGAGTTTTTAATAAATATATTACGTAATATTTTTTTATATTCTAAAAATACGTAAAAAGCTTAAGCGAACGCTTATGTAATTATAAAATTCTATAAATAGATTAAAAAGATATAATTTTTTAAAAAAAGTTGAAAACGACTATGTTCAATAGATACCACACCTTTCCGACCCGTAAAGATAATTATATACTTTGCTCTACTTTCTTATCTTCTATATCTTCTTATAACGAGTTATTATTCTTATCAACGTAGATTATTATTTTAAGATAAATCTAGAGTCGAAGATATCGAGTAACGATATTACTATATACGTCTTATATAATTCTATTCTAATTATTAGCTTAAAAGAACTAATAATTAAAATAATAATTATAAAGATAAATAAATATTATTTAAAGTTAACTTCTTACTAGCGAAGAATTTTAATATATATTTCTCGCTATAAGTTTAAAGTAATCGCGAATTCGCTAATCTTTTTATAAGTATAAATATAATAATTCTTAGCGATATTATTAGCTTTCTTTACGCGATTTAATTTTTTTTCTTTAAAAATAAAAATATTAAGTCTCGTTTTTAAGCGTTTAATATTAAGATTTTCGCTAAGATCTTAAATAATTTTACGCTTTAACTAATTATCTTTAAATAGATTAATTACGTTATAACGTAAAATCTTAAATTTAAGATTATCGAACTCTATATTAAAGAGCGAAAAGAACATCTAAAAATTTAATTATTCTTCTTTTTTAATAGCTAAAAAAAAGATTAATAAAGAAATATAAAGATAAAAAAAGTAGTTACTTTTATAAGATCGATGCTTTATAGATTACGATTTAGCTAAGAATTATTAATTATATATTCTCTATTAGAATAGAAGTATATTAAGTATCTTTATTTATATTAATAATAGAAACTCGACTTAAATACTAGAACGAAAGAAAAATGCGATAAATAAGAATTATTTAAGAGAAAAGTTTAAGAGAGAAATTATTTAGATATTAATATTTATTATTAAAAGAATTATTAAAAAGAAAATCGATTAGATATTAATTTCTACTATCTATTTAATATAAAAAGATTATCGAGAATTCTACGTATTAGTCTCTAATTCGATAAAATTTTAATACGCTTAAATAATTATTAGAATAATTATTAGAATTAATTATAAGATAAATTTATTTTTATAGAATCTTAATACTTATAATAAGAGTATTCTTCTCTCGCTTTCCAATTATAAAATAAAATAATTCTAATATTATTACGATAGATATCTAAAAGTATTAATAAATAATATTGATTTTATCTATAATATCACGTTTTTTAAGATATATTTATCGTATACTTTTATTTTTATTCTACTCTTTCTTCTATTATTTATTATTCTTCTACTATCTATCTTATTATCTATTTATCTAATAAAGTTATTATCCTCGAATTTCGACTTCGAATCTTAACTCTAATCTTAACTTCTTCGTTCTTAAGCTATAACTTATAAAAGAATTATTACGCGAGACAATATTTTAAAGTAAATATATTAAATCTATAAATAAAATATTAAGTATAAAGCTAATACGCGAGTAAATAATAGCATATAAAAGCAAAGAAAAGACTAAAGAAATTATAATATACGTAGCTAATATTAGATAATCTTAAGTATAATTAATTACTTCTACGTAGTCTTTAAGTATTTAATTATTAAGATTAATTAAAAAAATTAGATTAGCGTAAGAACTATTAAATAATATTATTCGAAAACGTAGATAAAAAGCTAAAAGTAAGTCTAATCTCGAATTTATCTATTTTATTTTATTAATAAATTATAATTATTACTTTATATGAGATTCGTCGCTATTAGAGAAAATTTAATTTAATAATATTTAAGTTCTTCTTTTCACGAGTAATAAAAGAGATCGCGATAATATATATAAAGAAAATACGTTTTTCTAGATCGATTATTAAGACTATTTATAAATCGACAAAAGCTTTTCTTTATTATATATTCGAAGATATTAATCTTTATATTATTTATACGAAGCGTGTAACTTTAATAACTAAGAATATATAATTATAAAGAACGATTATAAATTCTTTTTATAATGCGAAGTGAGGAGAGGAAATTTTACTATTATAAAATAAATAATAAATTATTATTATAATTAACGTGCTAGTAATTCTTCTAATAATTAAATAAATTAAATATATTAATAGTAATAGAAATAACTCGCCAAGCCCTAGATAATTGCGAAGATCTTTCGTAATATAATATCAAATGCGATAGCGAGCTTAGCTTAATAATATGATAATAAAGTGAAGTAATAGTGATAGCGATAATGAAGTGAAGTAATAACTAGAATAATAACTAGAATACGTTCGCATAATTCTATATAGAGTAACTTCTTCTATATATAGTATATTTCCCATATTCCTATATATAATATAAGATACTTCTACATATATTAGAAATTTCTTAGATTATTTTATAATATTAGCACGTCTCTTAGATTATCCCATAAAAATTATATAATATAATCTTAATATTATATCATATCATGATATAATATCAACACACTATATTTTAGATTATTTTAGATCTTTTCAACTCGTAAATATAATAGATATCTTTCTTCTAATTTTTAATAATTTTTTATTATTATTACTTTATAGCGAGAGAGAAGAGACGTCGAGAAATTAGATTCGCTTAAAAAAAGAAGATATTTATAGAATTAGATATAAACGTTATACGCTTAGAGACTCGTATCTTATTTATTACGTTCTTAGTCTTTTTAATTATCTTTTCTTAATATATAATACGATACTAATCATTACGAGTCGAAAAGGTGTGATATATTTAATAATATGAGATTAGTTTTTCGAATACCATATCGAAAGATATAAGATATTCCATACTCCCATTAGGTTTTTAATAAATATATTACATAATATTTTTTATATTCTAAAAATACGTAAAAAGCTCAAGCGAACGCTTATATAATTATAAAATTCTATAAATAGATTAAAAAGATATAATTTTTAAAAAAAATTGAAAAAAAATTGAAAACGACTATGTTCAATAGATACCACACCTTTTCGACCCGTACGTGCTGCGATCGAATACTAGACGAACTAATAACGTATTAGTAACACTTATATATTATCTATAATTTTGAAAAATCTATAATAACTAATATAATAAAAGATATCTTAAATGTATTTAAAGATCGTAAGATATATATAAAGTATAAGCTTTCTTTCTATAAGTTATATACTATATATATAATAAGATATATATTAAGAAAAGAAAAATTTCTTGAAAATTAATAATCTTTTATTAATAATTTTATTATTAATACACGCGAATCGTACTCGTTACGTATATTAAATACGACGATAATACTTACTCTACGTATTATTTAAATCATGTAATAAGCGTAGAAAATATTTCTAATATCGAGTATTCTATCGTCTTAGTTTTTATTTATATTTATAATTAACTTTATATATAAGACGTCGCTAAGAGAAACTCTTTTTCTTCTTTTTTTATTAGATTTAAAGAGTTTTAATAAATCTTTTAAGAGTATTAATTCTTTCTATTATATTAAATTCGAGAACGAATTCTTAAAGAAAAAGAATAATTATTAGAAACGAGATCTTAGACCTTAAGCGAGGAAATTTTAAATCGCTTAATATACGTATACTTAGCGAACTCTTAGCGAATAAGCTTAAATAAGCGATTTCTCTAAATTTTCTTTTCTTCTTTTTTAAGAATTAGTTTTATTATTAGATCTATATATAAAATATATATCTTTTTAAATTTCACACTACTATATAACTCTAAGACTCTAATTTAGAATCAAGTCTAATAATATCTAAGGGCGATATTATAGCGCTAAAGCAAGAACTTATAAGTACGGGTCGGAAAGGTGTGGTATCTGTTGAACATAGTCGTTTTTAAACTTTTTTCAACTTTTTTTAAAAAATTATATCTTTTTAATCTATTTATAGAAGTTTATAATTATATAAGCGTTCGCTTAAGCTTTTTCGTATTTTTAGAATATAAAAAAATATCACGTAATATATTTATTAAAAACCCAATGGGAGTATGGGATATTCTATACCTTTCGGTATGGTATTCGAAAAACTAATCCCATACCATTAAATATACCACACCTTTCCGACTCGTAATCTTATTTAATATCTAAAGAAAATAAGATATATAATCGAGTCTTTAAAGCATTCTATGAGAATATAGATCGATCACTCTATTATTATTAATATTATAAAGTAAAATTTAATTATTTCAATCACATTAATAATAAGAATAAATATTCGTTTAATTCAAGCTACTTAATTCTTAAGATAATTTAATTTAGTTATCTCTCATAAACCTAATAAAGAGTATATTGTGTCTAATGCTCTTTTAAGGCTTGTAAGTCTAAATAAAAATAATTCGCTATCTTATTATTATTCGAAATTAAATATTCTATATATCGCAATTAGTGTTCTTATTCATGAAGGCATACACATCGGGATCAAGTAGTACTGTAGATAGATAATTGGGTCGTCCCAACGCTAAGGTTAGCAGTTAGTAGACCCAGCTAGATCGTTAGTAGGTCTAGATAGACCCTTAAACGTGCCTTAGCGCTAGAAAACTCCCTATATCTATGCAGTATAGACCTGGAGTGTCTAACTAGATAGCTATATATAGGCGTGAGTAGATGGAATAAAGAATACGATTGCTCTAAGTGAGAAGAATTCGAATAAAGAGCCAATTAATAATATGAGACCTATATATATAGTGTTCTCGAGGACACGTGTTCTCCGCATATACGTATGCATCTGGAATAGAGACTGAATCATAAGATATATTAATCTATAGTCTTACTATTCGATTAGTATTCTTATTTATAAAGACATATATATCGAGATTAAGTAATACTATAAATAGATAATTGAGTCGTCTCAACGCTAAGATTAATAGTCAATAAATCTAGCTAGATCGTTAGCAGGTCTAGATAGGCCTCTAAACATGCCCCAGCGCTAGAAAACTCTCAAATAATCAAAAGACGTTATATGAGAGCTTCGTAAAAGACTTCGCATAGCGACCTAGCGATACGAGTATCGCTAGCATTAGCGCTAATAAGACGAAAGATACTAATATCTTCGTAATATAATAAAACTTCGCTTAAGGTAAGTAATAATATAGAGACGATAGAAATTGAACTTCCAGCGCTTTAATAGCATAATCTTATTATCGCTAAGACCCGCCTTCCGTGCTAAAATAGTAGTTCCTCTACGAAAGAAGTACTCTAAATAATAATTTCTCACATTAAGCGAGATTAATATTTAATAAAATTAATCGATAATTAGCTCTTTAATAAAAGAGCCCTTATCTAATTAAAAGAGAGAATTATTTAATAAGATCTTTCATCTAAAGAGATACTATAAGATCTTCACTATATAAGCGTTATCGTTTAACGTCGTAATAATAAGTATTATCTCTTAATAAAAGAAATCCGTTTTAAATACTAGAAATATAAATTTAAGATATTTCTTATATAGTCTCATCGAGCGACGAGTGAGGAATTATTACTCGAAGTCTTGGTCTTTACAATCACGTGTAATATTTATAAACTCGTCTATACGAAGAAATACGACGAATACGAGATAAAAGACTATATAGAGCGTTGCTTCGACTTTGTCTTCTTAATTAATATAAGTGAGTATCTATAATAATAGATCTTTAATAATTAAGCGATATTCTTTCGTCTTAGTCTCGTCTCGTAGACGTTAAATATTAGCGATAATTCTTTATAACTAAGAATTATAGAATATCGTAAGGTCCTTATATTCTATATTAACGTAGACTAATCTAACGTTTATTAAATAGGCCTTTATAATCTTAGTCTTAATTCGTCTCGTATTAAGATATGCGATTTAGCTAACGAGTGAGTTAATAGTCGCTAAGAAGAAAGAAGTACTTTTATTAATAGCGCAATAAGCGCTATATAACTTAATAGATATAATATACGTTTTTCGCGTCTTTGCGGCCAAATCTCATTAAAAAAAACGAGCTACCTCTCGTAATAATACGATCTAATTGTATTAGGAATCTAATAAGTCCCGCTCTAGCTCTACGAAGCGATTAAGATATATCTTAACTATAAATATACGTTAGCGATCTTTCGATACCGAAAGCGTAATAAATTATTTATTAGCTTATTAATCTTAATTAAGATCTATATTAAGATTAAATAGATATCGTATTTAATTAATAGCATTACTATATCTTATAGTAAAATTATAGCTAATCCGCGAATAGAGAACTTTCTAAGACCATGAATATATACGTCGTTATCGTAGTATAGCATTAATCGTAATTCCTAAAGTCTTTGTAATCATAGTCGAATAGCGTGATATATAATCTTTATTTCTTTAAATTAAATATCTTTCTAACGATAACATGTGGTTATCGAAATACTAAAAGCCTTTTAAACCGACTGCAAGAGATCTAAGTGCTTTAGAATATAGCCTCCCATATTAAAGATCCCTAATGCGTCGGTTTAAATGTACCATATTAATCGACATCGTAGATCGGCCTTTATGTGTAATATAATTTTAATAAGTGCTATTGGTCTTCGAATAGCATCAAAAAATCGCCTTAAGAACGCCCTCCCTGGGACCACGATCTTAGCGGCAAATGATAAGAACTCGACCGCTAACTCGAGCTCGCGATATAAGATCATCGCCCGATTTAGAAGATTCTTAATTATATTTCTCGCCTAAGCGAGCTTATCGAAAGAAAGTCTAGCCTACATTAAGATGCTATCGAACTCAATCCCCAGAAAATCGACTATAATACCTATGATATCCTTGGTGTGATTGATTTTAAAGTCTAATTCTTTATATACGAGATCGAATTATTAATCGTATACGATCGTATTATCGATTGATACTAAGATAGCGAAGATTAAGAAATCGTCTAGATAGTGAAGTACTATGATTCAAAGAAGAACTATCATCAAGATCTAGTTGAGGGCCTTTGCGAATAGATTAAATATAAATAATAACGTACGCAGATCGAAGAATAGATATCGTTCTATTCAATAGCGATCGTTACAATGAAATCCTAGTAACTATTAATTTAAAATTACGATTGATATATATCTAAACACGTCTTTTAAGTCTCTTTTAACGAACTAAGCCCTAAGATCTTATTATAGCAGTGCGATCACTACATTATCATATATAGCGTATTTTAAAGCCCCTCAGTCCTAGAGTATATTGTTATTAACTAAGGTCTCGTATGGAAATAAGAGATCATGAATACGCCTTTAATTACTATCGTGCTTCGAGACTAGCCCTAGCGGCGAGTAGACGAATTATTGCTTCGTCTGAAGATTAATCTCGGCTAGACGATTATATTAGAGCTATTTTTAAAGATTCGTTATTAATATATTAGATATTACGAGGGTTAATTAATAATTGTAATTACGATGACTTAGGATTTGATCTCGATATTCGATTTTTGCTTTCTTTCGAAGAATAGTTAAAAGAGTCTTTGCGAATATAAGATCTAAATAATTCTTTAATTAATAATCTTAATCTTTCACTCGCAGCGAATCTTAACTAACTAAATCTAGATCTAATAAATCGTATAGCGCGTACGAGAATTCTTCTGCTATATGTAGTAGTAATATAGGCACCTACGAGTGCGTTGAGAGTTATTTAGGCTTTAAAATCCGATTATTAAGCGAGATAAGATTGATGCTTAAGGCCCCGATTTTGACCTTATAATATATATTTGCTGGGTGATTCAGCTAACAATTAAGATAGATATAGATATACTAATAGTGCTCGCGTGAGTATCGTTTCTTATTAAAATTTCGATATATAGCGAAGAATTTGAAAGTAGAATCTAAGTTCTACTTGATATCGATAAAAACAATTATTTTACGCAGTAGAAGATCGCTATAACGTCTATCCTCGGTGATCCTAACTATAAAATCGTTCTAGTTATTTAAGATACGTGCGTTTATAAACGCATAGTAATATTCTCGAATAAAGTTAAATTTATATAAGACTAACAACTTAGCTAGCCGAAAACGATAATCTAATAATACCTTCTATAGGCGGATGACCATTATAAGATATATATAGTAGTATATAACCTGGTCATATATCTCGAAATACTATAGTAGAGGCACCATCTTATTGACTTTCTAAGTATCGTTTATATTAGCGCGATTGACGTATTCTCGACCTAGCTTAATAAGGTTTTTAGATTTAAATATCTTAAAGAAGATTTACTTAAAATTCTTGATATCGATAACGCGATAGCGTTTATAAAGATTAAGAAAAAAACGCGTATCTTTAATATATATAAAAGAGACTCTAAGATTATTACTCTCCTTTAAATTACTATTAAACTTAAACGAATAATATTAATAATAGCAATAACGACGGCGAGAGCGTGACTTATATATTTAATACTACTTATAATAATTATATTTATACTTAGCGAGATATTCTTTTAGTTCTAAGACTTGATCGCGATAATTAAAAACCTTAATATTAATCTCCTTAATTACGCTTAAGCTAAGAGTTTCTAAGAAGAATATCTCCGGTATTATAGACTTATTTCTACGAAATCGAGCGAAGTCAGAGGGGGAAGAGAGTGTGATAGCCTTTGCGAGTGTCTTAGGTCTATTGAAGATCTTCTTAAAAATCTTCTTAAATGCCTTAAAGCGTCTAATAGCGATAGCTATAACGTAAGAAGAATAAAATAATTAGGAAGATTAAAATAAATATAGATGTGAATAAGATAAGAAGAATATATGCTAATCTAGTGTGTAGATGTTCAATAATTTAGAATTAGTTAAATAAAGATTATAAAAGAATACGATTACTCTAAGTGAGAAGAATTCGAATAAAGAGCCAACTAATAATGTGAGACTCATACATATAGTGCTCTCGAGAACACGTGTTCCCCGCATGTGCGCATGCATCTGGAACAGGGGCTGGATCATGAGACACACTAACCCATACTTTCACTATTCGAGTTTGATAGAAATAAGTGCTTTATTTATAAGAAATGCATTTAAGACTATTAATAAGATAATTATTAAAAAAGGATTTTAATATAGCTAGATATTAATAATAGTCTAGCTAGCGAGAATATAATATCTTTACTCTTCGTGCGAGAAAAGCATCTCTTTGCTATTAATATTAATTTCTATTTTTTGTCTCGGTCGAAAGCGAAAGGAAATTAATAGCAAAGTCTATAATAAGAATAGTAAACTCTCACTCACGAAATATAGAGAGATCTTATCTTTCATGTTGATAGAACTACTAGTTAATAATAATTTTATATTTCATTATTGCTAATAAAGAATATTCTCACTTTAACATATGAGGAAGAATATTCTAGCTTTTAGAGATGCTACGAAATCGTTATATTATTCTGATATATTTATGAAATCATAAAGCATTTGCGAGACTTTATTCGATATTGCTCGAAGTGTTTAATTCTATAGATAAGAAGGTATGCATCTTACGATAGCTTGCAGTTAATCTTATCTTCGCCCGTATCTTTTTATACTCTAACTATTAACTTTATTCTAATATTATCTCTATTAAATTATGGGTTAAATTACATTATATCTATTATTTATAAGTTTATAAAAGTTTTTTAATTAATTTCTAATAAATTAACTTAAAAAGCATTTAACTAAATAAAAGTATTTTTAAATCGACTTGATATTGTTAATTAGAGAATCTTAAAGACCATTATTAGCAATCGAGATAGGAAATTTCTTTCGAAGCTTTGAAAATCGCTTTTCAAATTATTAAAGATTTCTCTGCTTTATTTAATAGTCTATTATTCATAGACTAATAATACGAGCGAACGCATTAATTAGACTACTAAGATAGCTTTAAGATACTTCGTGTATATTCTAGAGAGATCTTCTTTATAATCGGAAGTTCTATTACGAATATAGATCTTCTTAAATAACTCCGCCTCTTCTAGAATTATATCGAGCGAAGTAATCAACGGTTTTACTTTAAATAAATCTTTAAATTTACTTCGTTTGTTAATTAAAGTCGATTATATCTTTATACGAATTATAGCTAAAGATATTATCGATTTTACTTAGATATTCAATAAATTTCACTACGATAGAAAGCATTAATTAATGTTTTTTTAGAATGAGAGAATAGATACTTCTTCGACTACATAAAGACTATAAGATCTCCTCTACTCTTGATATCATTAATAAGCTAATATAATAGTATATCGATTTTTTTTAGGTAATGAATAGAGTAGATAGACTTATTTATAGACTTGCTATTTCTATAGAATAAAGAGTATATTCTATTTTTATAATAGCATAATTGAAGTCTTATTTTACGTTATAGAATAATTCTTTCCAGCGCCCTCGGCCTTAATATATCTCGTCTATTTCTATTAATAACGATAGCATTATTAACTTAGAAATCGAATAATTTCTTAATAAACGAATTATTAAGAAGGGACGTAATTTGACTATAGAATATCTAATAAGATGAAAGGAATATAGTTCTGAATATAATTAGTGATATAATATCAAGGATCTTGATAATGTCTCTAAGTTAATAAAGAAGTATAAGGAGAAAGTAGCTAGAATTCGAGCTATTACATTTACGTCTACATCTATATTCACTTCTATAATCGTATCTTCGTCTTCTTAGTTAAATCTACTCGTTAAAAAGAGAAGAGATTATCTTAGAAAGCATAATATCGCTATTTTATTAATATCTTTATGAGTTAAGTATCTATCACCGCTGCAATTAAACGTTTAATAAGTATTATCGACCGAGAAATAATTTCTCTTTACTCGATAACGTTTATATAATTAAAGATAACAATACACAATCGATATATTATAATATAAAGGAGTTTATATACTAACTAATATTCTAACTATATAATTTAATTATTGAAAAGATCTTACTATTACTAACTTCCCGCTAATTTTAATATACTATTATTAACGAATTTACTTAATTGATAAGGTTTTTCTGTATACTTTAATATATATAACTTCAATATGTATATAACAGCAAGCGGGGTCGCTCGCTTTTCTTCTATTTTAGTGGATACTGTCACGAAAAACGTACTTGTTAAGTTATTTAAGGAATTAGTAGTGCTTAACTAAGGGAAAGTGCTTGGCTGGCTGGCCCTGACTTAGATAGATTTTTCCAACTTAGAATAATCAAGAATTAGACACTCATTGACCATATACACCCTTTGCTATTATAGTTACGAAGAGAGGTCGCGCGACTAAGAAAGAAGATCTCGCTATTGAAGAATATGATCTCGGCGTTATAGAAGTAGATAATTGAGCTGGCTAATTAAGCGGGGGTGTTCGATAGTCTAGCTAGCTGAAAGATCAGGGCGATTGATTTAAATACTCGTGCTTAATGAAGTTAGTTAGGCGACTGGGGATTAGAATATTATAGATCGAAATAAGCAGTGCATAATGGGTTTTCTAGGTCACAGGTGCGATATCTATAGCGACTGGTCTTAATCTTATGTGGCTGCTTGAGAGTTAATTACTAATATCGATAGTAGACGTATTGTTTCTCGTTTTTGTAGTATCGTGCTACTTAATAAAGATCTGGGGTTAATCGGATTGCTAAGAGGTCATAGTGTTTGCTTACATATTTATATTGTCGGGCCTTAGTAGTGTTTTCTACTGATACTGCTTTAGATCGATAGCGATCTCTATAGCGAGGTTATATAGAGCGTTCAATTTTAAGAATACGAGTTTAATTTTTATTTAAATTACGAGCATCTAGAATAACTAGATTTCAGGTCAATCGTATTCTAAACTTCTATTAATTTGTAAGATAAACTAGCTTTATGTGTTTAAAGAGATCTTTATAAATTAAATACGCATTAATAATCGCTATATCTAGTAGAAAGAAGAAAAGAGGTAATCAAGTTCTAATACTAATTAACTAAGTGAGTTCATAGCTTCGTATTTGATCATACGGATCGGAAAGATCTGGGATGGTCTGGGATATGGGGTGTCGATACCATATCATGGTATGGTATAATATTGAGATTATATTATTTGATTTTTATGAAATAATCTAGGAAATGTGCTAATATCATGAAATGGTCTAGGAAATTTCTAATATATGCAGGGGTATTCCATGTTATATGCAGGGGTATGGGAAATATACTATATATAGAAGAAGTTACTCTATATAGAATTATGCGAACGTATTCTAATTATTATTCTAGTTATTACTTCACTTTATTATCACGTTGTTAAGCATTCTAGCCATTATTCTAGTTATCACTTCACTTTATTATCGCTATTATTATCACTTCACTTTATTATCACGTTGTTGAGCTAAGCTCGCCATCGTATTTAGCATCGTGTTACGAAAGGTCTTCGCAATTATCTAGGGCTTAACGAGCTATTTCTATTGCTATTAATGTATTTGATTTATTTGATTACTAGAAGAATTGCTAGCACGCTAACTATAATAGTAATCTACTGTCTATACGGGTCGGAAAGGTGTGGTATATTTGATAATATGGGACTAGTTTTTCGAATACCATATCGAAAGATATAGGATATCACATACTTTCATTGGGTTTTTAATAAATATATTACGTAATATTTTTTTATATTCTAAATATACGTAAAAAGCTTAAGCGAACGCTTATATAATTATAAAATTCTATAAATAGATTAAAAAGATATAATTTTTTAAAAAAAGTTAAAAAAAAGTTGAAAACGACTATGTTCAATAGATACCACACCTTTCCAACCCGTAACTGTCTATCCTACGATAGCAAATTCCCCTCTTCTCTCTTCGCATCATGAAAAGAATTTACGATTATTCTTTATAGTTACATATTCTTAGTTATTAAAGTTACACGCTTCGTATAAATAATATAAAGATTAATATCTTCGAATATATAATAAAGAAAAGCTTTCGTCGACTTATAAATGACCTTAATAATCGATCTAGAAAAACGTATCTTCTTTATATATATTATCGCGATTTCTCTTATTACTCGCGAAAAGAAGAGCTTAGAAATTATTAAATTAAATCTTTTCTAATAGCGACGAATCTTATATAAAGTAATAGCTATAGTTTATTAATAAAATAAAATAAATAGATTCGAGATTAGACTTACTTTTAGCTTTCTATCTACGTTTTCGAATATTATTACTCGATAGTTTTTACTCTAATCTACTTTTCTTAATTAATCTTAATAACTAAATACTTAAAGACTACGTAGAAGCGATTAATTACACTTAAGATTATCTAATATTAGCTACGTGTATCATGGTTTCTCCAATCTTTTCTTTGCTCTTATATACTATCGTCTACTCGCGTATTAACTTTATACTTAATATTTTATTTATAGATTTAATATATCTACTTTAAAATATTACCTCGCGTAGTAATTCTTTTATAAGCTATAGCTTATTTTGTTAGATAAATAGATAATAAGATAAATAGTAGAAGAATAATAAATATTAGAAGAATAAGGAATAATAGAAGAAAGAGTAGAAAGAAAATAAAAGTATACGATAAATATATCTTAGAAAACGTGATGTTATAGATAAAATCAATGTTATTTATTAATGCTTTTAGATATCTATCGTAAAAATATTAGAATTAATTTATTTTTTAATTAAAAAGCGAGAGAAGAATACTCTTATTATAAGTATTAAGATTCTATAAGAATAAATTTATCTTATGATTAATTCTTGTAATTATTCTAATAACTATCTAAGCGTATTAAAATTTTATTAATTTAGACGTTAACACGTGGAGTTCTCGATAATCTTTTCACATTAAATAGATAATAGAAATTAATATCTAATCGATTTCCTTCTCGGTAATTCTTTTAATAATAGATATTAATATCTAAATAATTTCCTTCTTAAATTTTTCCCATAAATAATCCTTATTTATCGCATCTTTCTTTCGTTCTAGTATTTAAAATATATTTCTATTATTAATATAACTAAAGATACTTAATATACTTCTATTCTAATAGAGAGTATATAATTAATAATTTTTAGTTAAATCGTAATCTATAGAGCATCGATCTTATAGAAATAACCTCTTTTTTTATCTTTATATTTCTTTATTAATCTTTTTTTTAGCTATTAAAAAAAAGAATAATTAGATTTTTAAACGTACTTTTCGCTCTTTAATATAAAGTTCGATAATCTCGAGTTTAAGACTTCACGTTATAACGTAATTAATCGATCTAAAGATAATTAATTAAAGCGTAAAGTCGTTTAAGATTTTAGCGAAAATTTTAATATTAAACGCTTAAGAATAAGACTTAATATTTTTATTTTTAAGAAAAAAAAATTAAAACGTGTAAAGAAAGTTAATAACGTCGCTGAGAATTATCGTATTCGTGCTTATAAAAAGATTAATAAATTCGTAACTACTTTAGATTTATAGCGAGAAGCACGTATTAAAACCCTACGCTAGCAAGAAGTCGACTTTACATAATATTTATTTATTTTTATAATTATTATTTTAGTTATTAGTTCTTTTAAGCTAATATCTAAAATAGAATTACGTAAAACGTATATAGTAATATCGTTACTCGGCGTCTTCGGCTTTAGATTTATCTTAAAATAATAATCTACGTCGATAAGAATAATAACTTATTATAAAAAGATATAGAAGATAAGAAAATAAAGTAAAATATATAATTATTTTTAATAAAAAAGTATTTATTTTAATTATATAATAGATGAGATTTTTTTAACTATTAGAGAGAGAGATAATATTCTAGATTATAAGCGCTACGATCTATTAAAACTCGAAAAGAACGATTAATTATTAGATATTAAGCTATTCGCGTATAAATAGAACCTTAAGTGAAACTACGTGTCGAATATAAAGATACGTCTATTTATTAATATATAGAACACGTGATGAAAGACTAATAGATCTCTGCTGCGTAAACTTAGAGAGCTAGATTATAAGAATTTGGGGAGCTATCTTAGAAAAGAGCATATATATCTATTCATGATTTTAATATGTCTATATATTTCTAATTATTATTCTAGTTATCGCTAATCTATTTAAAAGAGACATATCTTCTTCGATATTATATTATCTTCGTATATATTCTTTAATCGTCGAGAGAAAGTTATATATCGCAATATAATTAATCACATTTAAAATAGATACTTTGAATATAATAATACGAGATAACTATCTTTGTTAGAATCGATATTATTCTAGTCAAATAATTATAATTTCGCTATAATAAATTTAGAGCTCGATCTTAATACGGCAAATACGAGAAGAGCGTACGATCTTATTATTTAAGACTATAATAATATACTCGCTAATTTTAAACTTCTCGTATCTAATATAGATAATTTTAATCTCTTAATTAAAAAAATCGCTAGCTATATAAATTATAATAATTAATCTTAAGAGCATCTTAGAATTCTAATTATAATTCTAATTATTATA